>JAMKQA010008527.1:0-11414 GCA_024699735.1 Posidonia australis | reverse complement strand
GGCCACTGACACCACGACGTTATCTCTTGGGATAGTTCCTCAGGAACCTCTTCTCATATGTCATGTACGCGTGACCTTTTTACCCCTCTCTCCTAGTTATCTAATATTCATTTTGTTTCTATTGTTGATGGTTATTCTTATTCGGAGAAAGGATTATGCAAGCCTCTTCCTATATTAGAATTCAAAAAGTACTTTACTAAGCAATTACTTTGTTATGTACCCTTCTTTTCCTTTCACTGTACATTTCAAGATTTACAGACCAGGAAGAGAATTGGTTAAGATTGTGAACGATGACATGACATATACCTATCAAGTCATGACTCATGACGAGATACCTTAAGGACTTACATCTTTGACTACATCTAAACCTTAAGGACTTACAGATATGGCTATTGTCACACCACTACCAAGAAGCAACTTTATTTAATGACCAGGCCTTCTACCTGAGCACTTCTCACATTCTTCAATAACATTCCAAGCCATCCAAAACTTCACTTCTTGTGTACAGAAACATACCACATGCATATCAGCCACATCAACTCCTTCAATAAAACATGCACAGATAAATTCAGAGGGCCTGATGGAGAGTACAAATCTTGATCAACATCCTCTTTCAGCAATTATTGATCCAAGCCATTTTGACAATGCTCTATCTTTTTGCAGACCATTTCTCAATTTGACAATGCCATATCTGTAACTCTATATGGGTATTACAAGACATTTCTAAAAGAATCGATTCTTGAAACAGAATCTTTTTACCTAATGTGGAAGGAGCATCCAATTCAACTATTAAATCAACAACCTGTCTTCGGTGGGTCTCAACGCATATTTCAGCACAAATGTCACAGGTCACATAGCCCTGCAGTCAACCTTGTGGACCCCACCTGCCTCTACACATGAACTCCTCAAGTTGCCATCTCCCAAGTGGGCCCCTTAACCAAAGATCCTGAATCTGCTGACATCTAACCTTCCCCGTTCAATTAGTAGAAGAAGAAACTGAAAGGGAGACCACTTCCCTTAAGATCTCGTACTCTCGGAAATGAAAGGAAGACCCTTAATCAAACTACTTAACAATTCCCTTAAATTGTAATAATTTAATCAAAACAGTTACAAGTGTACTGACTTCTGAGGACGTAAAATGCCAACAATTGCAACATGTAACTTCATTTCAAAACGTGAAGCCGAGCATGTTAAGTATAACCATATATTCATATTACTATCATGATATCAAGAAAATGTTTCTAGTGAAAAGCATATATATTAATTGTCATAAACCTGGCAGAATATTACCTGCGAAGAGTAAGAAAGAATCAGTCTGCTTGCTGCAGCACTCCAAGAAACAGGTGCAGTAATCTTATATGAACAATGTGGATCCACCTGCAGTTGATATTAGAGGAACAAAGGATTTAAAGGGGAATTCAAAAGCTTATTACCCAAAACTTGCAGCATTTCATGTCAAGGATCAACAGCAAACTAGCTCTAAATTATGTTACTCAAGAAGGTAAGATTCCATTCTTTTATTGTAATATTTAGACCAAACTTTCTAGTTACGTCTGCAAAATGAAGTTAGGCTTGTTCGATCTTAAATAATAAGTTGCACATATTGTAATTAAACCATATGGTGTACAAGATATATTAGCATTTTGAGCCACAAAAACTTCTTAGTGTATTTAGAAATAATCAAGAAGGAAAAATGAGATGTCATTAGTTAATCTATCCAGAAATCTTCCTACTTCTAGATTTGCTTTCTAGAGTGTTGATCGCTGCCTATAATTGAGAAAAGTTCCAGTATGGTATTTTGGCAATAAGAAGAGTACAAGGAACAGCGCAAGCAAGTAAATAGAATATGACAAATAAAAATCTCCTACCAGTAGTAACACTCTGGTCTTTACAGACCCTTGGTGTAAATCCCAGAATGCTGGTGAGGAATCCACAACAAGGGTCTCTGATGACAAATTTGGTACAACACAAAGACCAGATGTAGAATCCCAAACTAAAGCAACAGGGGGGAAGCAGCGTAGCTTGCAGAGGCCTATGAATACAAAAAAAAAAATCAATAATTCTCTCATTTTAGTCTCATGCTTTGCCAAATTAATTCAGAGAAGATAAAGAGAAATGATCTTTAATTTTCATGTTTCCTGCAGCAAGAAAAACAAAGAGGAACTGCAGCTTTTCCTAGAGTATTTCAGACATCAGCAGAAGGTAGTAGAATAATACCAAAAGGTACCTAAGGCAGTCCTGTCAATGACTCAGATGAAATAATGTTTTGTTTCAATGCAGATAGGGGTTAAAAAAAACACCTAAAGTAGTTTTGTTTTACTAAGCCGATTGATAAAAATGGATCAACTACTTCATTTACAGAATCTCTCTACATGTATCTCATGGTATGTTACAGATCATCTTTAACCTTTTTTGTGTCTCAAGTTATTCAGGCTATATCTTTGGAGCCAACACAGAGAGAGAGAGAGAGAGACAGAGAGTCCCTTCTTGGATCAAGAATATCAATTACAAAGGAATGAGCATGTGTCCATGCTCAACCAGAGAAAGAAAGGAAGGGGGACCGGAAACTGGAAAGTGGGAACAGTATGACGAGTCAGTGGCAAAAGGTATAACCCTAAAGCAAAAATGTTGAACCTTTTAAAATTCAACAATAGTGTGATGACCAAGCAACAAGGCAACTACAATTGTGTATCCGTCCACATCCACCCAAAATGGATATTCTGTACCAAATATTGACTCAAAGACTGGCAGATGTTAAAAACTGACGTAGAATTGAAATGTCATTGACTTATACCACATTCTGACATAGAAGCGAATATTGTGTTTAATTGATTATCTAACACATGTCGGACATATCACCCATTTAGATTTAAACCTGGAAATTTAGAAATAAGACCCTCTTTTGTCTCAAGTCATTCGATAGTTTGACAAACCTGAAACTTTGGCACTAAAGGATAATGTCATGAAGGCAAACCATCATTAAAATTGGTTGAATTTGTTCCTAAAAAGAATCAGATTATCCTGACAATCTGATTAGACTTCACAAACAGTAAAATTCTATAATTGAATTGGTTGAAACAGATTATCCTCATCTTTCATCTGCAGTCCATTCCATAGCAAGCAAAATACTTGGAAGATATTGTAATCTTTTAGACTTTGGCCATCCTATGCTTAATGATGTCAATTGAATCATATCATGCCAGCACGGCATGGTTGGTAGTAGTCCAAATCCTAAACCATGCTGTGTCCTGCTAGCATGGCTGCGGGAAGGCCTGACCAAAGGCACAGGCTCAATCTTGTCCGTGTCGTGTCTTGCTTTTGTACTCTGTTTTGTGCCTTGTTTTAATGACCCAATTCATACCTTATTTCGTACCTCATTTTCGTGCCTTACTTTTGTGTCCTATTTTCATTACATGTATACATGTAATATCTGTAATAGTGGCCTAACATTTCCTTATAAAAAAAGAGACTTTAAATAATATAATAAGAATTAAAAAGTAATTTTTTATTATTAAAACTTTAAATTTAGTCAAAATTAAAAATACATTGAACATATTTTACATCAAGAAATAAAAATGCATTATAAAGAAAAAAAATACATTTTTAAAGAAAAAAATACAAATATTTATGATATTCCACCAAAACTTACATTATCAAAATTATCAATCCAATCTTCATAAATTTGTTGGTAACGATGTCAAGCAAGTTTTCAATCCTTTACGTACATTAGAACTTCTAAAATATCAGTCTTCAATCGAGATTGTCTTTCATATAGAATATTACCACTTACGCTAAAAACTTGTTCACAAGCAATTGAAAAGAGTACATAAAATAAGACTCTGGAGAGAAGAGAGTGTTGAGAACTTCAGAGTTGGGACTTGGGAGAGAAAAGAGTGTTAAAAGAGAAAAGAAAGATGTAATTGTGGTGTGGTGAAATGGGAGGAGATGGGTGTTATTTATAGACATTTTAGGATCAAAATAGACCTAAGTGTAAATAATATTTTTTAGAGGGTTTTGCTAAATTTTTAAAAAAAATTAGCAACTGATATGTAATTTTAAAAAATATAAGGATAAATAAAAATACAAGAACTAAAATGCAAATTCACCAAAAACGAAGCTATCCATTACGGCCAACAATTAAGACAACCATTGAACCAATAGCTAAGTAAGCCATTGGCTAAAAAAATTTAAAAAAAATACAAACCATGTCATACCGTGCCAAAGCACGAACCCAACCATGCCGTCGGATATCAAGACCCAGCTCAACCAATAATTTTGGGTCGTGCCAGGACCGACATGGTTTGGACCGTGTCATGCCAACACGGTTTAGACTCAACCCAACAGACATCTCTACCTATGCTTGATGGTAAGCTACCTTAGGGAGACTTTGGCTGCATAAATTGATAAAATTGCAAATATGTAAGAGGAAAATACATATATGGCAATGTTAAATTCCACATTATGCCTTTTTCACTTTGGAAAGCATCTAAATTATTGGCTCTCACACTGAAACATGATTTGCCATTATAAGAGAGCTGCAGAATTATCATACATTTAAGAAGGCAGTACACATGCAGCTTTCTCTAAGTAGAACAGATACTGACAGTCACAGAGAAGAAAATATATCACATAAGTCTTACTGCTGTGTTCTGTATCTCCAGCTTGCTCGACAGGGAGAGCAGATGATTTTATTCCACAGCCTACCGTTTGTACTGACACAGTAACAGGAAGAAGACCCAAACTTACGGAGAAAGACAGATTGAAAGCCAAAGGGTGCTCCTCCTTTAGAAATATGCCCTATCAAATTAATGCACTCTAGTTACTTTGTAATCAAGTCAAACTAAGAAACTATATCAAAGTATACAAGCATAAGTATTGACCTCTTGGACATGGTGAGGATGCATATACACCCAAGGAGAGAACTCACTTTTCCCTTCTTCTGGATGGAAAAACTGCCCAACTGCCATTGAAGCAGCTGGAGGGGGCCTACCTGAAACAGACTGCACATTAAAGCATTAGATGCCACATCCATTGCTTATCAAGATGCGTCAAAGAATGAACAATTGGATATCTATCAACACAATATCATTAATTTTGAACATCAGCCAGACCAGAAACTTTTAAAAGCTAGCTACAATGTTATGAACAAGTCCAAGAGAAATTCAAGAAATTTTTACAAAGTAGAAGAAATCTCACAAACAAGTAGCAGCAAACAAATAGGCAAATAAAGTCAACTCCTTTACAAAGAACATGGGAAAACTGTATACAAAAAAAAAATGAAAAAGGGCCAATGACATTGGTGGCACTGAAAAAAACCCACAAGAGATCCAAGATACAGATGGTGACGGCAATTAATTAAAGAAATGCCGTGGACCTAATTCTTTTTGCCTGCTTTATTTTACTATTTTCAATAGATTTTCTCAGATTCAGTGCTTTAGGCATCAACGCATTCTAAGCAAGCTAGAAGTTTCAATGTCCAACCATATATTATATATTTTAAGATTCCGATGGAATGTTCATTTAAATCTTGCTTTTTTTGTATATTTAATATATTAATGTTTTGTTAGATTAAGGATAAAAAGGATTATTGTTATTGATAATGAGTACTTACACATATACATGTAGGTCTATCAGATACCCTATTAGGATAAGTGAATATCTAATAACCCATCTATAATAAACCCACATAACTAACTCTCACACTCCTCCTCGAGCAGAAACCTACATATCAACCATGTCCAACTTGTCACACAAAAACTCAAACATCCCAACACTAATGTCTTTTGTGAATATATCTGCTAACTGCTCAGAAGATTGAGTATAAAGAGTAAAGATAATCCTTCTCATAACCACGTTCCTCACAAAATGACAGTCAACCTCAACATACTTTATTCGCTCATGGAAAGTAAGATTGTTTACAATGAAAATTGCTGCTTGATTGTCACACCGCATGGTCATAGGAACCTCGACCTCAACTTCAAACTGTTCCAATAGTGACTTCACCTACATCATCTCACATGTTGTCTGTGTCATAGATCTGTACTCAGCCTCTGCACTGGACCTTGACACAACATTCTCCTTCTTATTGTACCAAGCAACCAAATTGCCTCCTCCATAGGTGCAGAAGCCAGATGTAGATTTCTTGTCCTTTCAATCTCCTGCATATCATGAGTCTGAGTAAGCTACAATCCAAATGTGCCCATTTTTCCTGTAGACTAAGCCTTTCCCTGGAGCACCCTTCACATATAATAAGACACGAAGGACTCCCAACCAGTACACTCTCCTGAGCTCATACATAAACTAGCTCAAAAGGCTAACTGCATATGAGATATCAGGCCGAATCATAGTCAAGTAAATGAACTTTCCGATCAACCTTCTGTACTGACCAAGATCCTCCAACAACTCCGAACTGCTATCCCAGAATGCAGATGTCTCCTCAATTGAAGTGCTCTCATAGTTTGCACCCCAGAAGACCTGTCTCCTGTAAGAAGTCCAGAACATACTTCCTTTGTGACAGTGTCATCTTGCCATGTGTGTAAGCGAACTCAATCCCAAGAAAGTATCAAGACTTTTCCATATCTTTTGCCACAAAATGAGTGTGTAAATACTTTTTAATCTCTGCAATATCCTATATATCACTGCCTGTCACAAGTATATCATCTACATACACTGCTAGAATGACACATCCACCAGCTGTCCTCCTGAAGAAAACTGAATGATCCACTGCACACCTCTGAGCTCCACCAGCAAGAGTCACCTGGCTAAACTTCTCAAACCAAAAACTTCTCAAACTAAGCTCTGGGACTTTATTTGAACCCATAGATTGCCTTCTTGAGTCTGCACACACAATCCTCCCCCTAAACAACATAACCAGAAGGTTGCTCCATCAAAACAGATTCAGTCAAATCCCCATACAAAAAAGCATTCTTGACATCTAACTGGCACACCTCCCATGAGTGATTTATAACTAGTGAAAGAAACACTCGGATAGAGTTAAGACGAGCAACCAATGAGAAAGTTTCCTCATAATCTATCCCATACGTCTGAGTGAAGCCTCAAACCACCAGTCTTGCCCTATATCTGTCAATGTTGTCATCTACTTTGTACTTGATCGAGTAGATCCATTTGCAGGTGACTACTGTAGTCCCAACAGTGCAGGTTACCAATTTCCACATGCCACGACCAGTAAGTACAGTTATTTCCTCATCCATAACAGCCTTCCACTAAGATAAGGATAGTGCTTCCAGATGATTCATGGGAATGGACTGAAAAATAAAGGACAATGCAAAACTATAGAAGTGAGGGTGAAGAGAATCATAAGAGACAAAATGAGAGATAAGATAGACTGTGCAAGAATGGGTAGCTTTTTGCAGGACGATGGGTAAATTTGAGAAACTGGTGGACAAATTTGCATATGCAAAGAAGTATGGTTCGGTGGTGGGAGACACTGGAGCACGCTGTCGTCACTAATAAACCGGTAAAGGACGAGTAACATCTGGTGGCAACGTGGGATCTCCTTAAGCATTGTCCTCCTGCAACTGAATAACTGACGGAAGGGGAACTGACACACTGAATGGCGGAGACACTTGATAGTATGATGTGGACTCAAAAAGTGTGACGACAGCGTGAGAGGATGAAAACACTGGTATCCTTTCTGAGTTCGTGAATACAGCACGTTGTACTGAGATATATCATCACGAACCAGCAGATACACTCCATTTCCTCGTTCACGGCCCAAGCCATTCCTCCTCTCCATCTACAAATCCTAAAAGGTACAATGAAAGAGAAAAAATGTGACACAACAATGTAATTACTTGGCAATGACACTAATAGACAACAAATTTACAGGAAAATTAGAAACAAATAGAACTTTGTCAAGTAACAATTGTGAAGAGGCTTGAACGACCTCTTCACCAGAGACAGGACACATTCAACTATCGACAATCACCACAGACCGACAATCAGACGATTGAGATAAACAGGTAAACAAGCTTCGTATACCAAACATGTGCGAGAAGACATCAGAATCAAAAATCCAAGAAGGATCCCTGAATGCAAGGAAATAACATTTAACTGCTAAAGTCTCTCGTAGTCTGTCTAGGAAACTGTGAAAGTCTATTCCTCAGTAGTAGTTGTAGCAGTGTGGGACTCTGTGGTGACATTCGTCGTCTATGGCCTGCTAATAATATCCCAACATTTGTCTATTTTGTACATCAATCGACTACCGTGTGCACACCGTAGACGTCCACTAGTCTCCCCTCTACCACGACCTCCACCTCGAGAACCACCACGACCTCAACCTCGAATGGCTGCCATAGTTGACGGCTCTGACACTGTAAGAGTTGCAGCTGTAGATACTCAAAGAACCTTGACAAAGCTGGTATGAAAATCTGGAATATTGCCTGCTCCCAAAACCTGACCCCTAATCTAAGAGCTGATGTCTGGCTAGAGAGATAAACTGCAACTGCCAACTCCTCCCGATACTAACGTAGTCGCGTGATGTCAACTGTCAAAGGTTGGTACATATCCAACTCATCAAGTAAGACACGGAGAGTGGTGAAATACTCCTGAATTGATATGTCTCCCTATCGTAAAGTGAATAGCTGCTCATATATCTCACAGACCAGAGATATGTTCTTCTCGTGGCCATATGTCAAACAGAGGGTGTCCCATAACTTCTTTGTAGGCCACAGCAACATAACCTCTCGTGCAACTGAGGGTTCCATACTGTTCACCATCCATGTGATAATCGCGGTATCATCGGTTAACCAATCCTCATATGTATCAGATTTTACATCAGAAGGTGGATAAGTGAGGTGTTTTAATTTCCTGTGTGTCAAAATAAAAGTTTCGAAGCTTCGTGACCATAGGAGGTAGTTTAGGCCAGAAAGTTTCTTCGATATACCACTCATATGCTTTACAAATGAATCACGAGAAGCCATACTAAACTGAAATTTTACTAATAACACCAATATATGAACTGAAAAGCAGCCAAATAAGTGAACTACACTGCTCATCACGTGTGGATTTGACGTATCCACACACACCATATATTTGAAACGAAGGAGGGGTCTAGAACATAGCCTGATGAAGCTGGACTGCCTCATGGGAGGGGTTGGACTGCCCCTACGATGGACAAAGAGGGACAGAGGGACTCACCAACGGCCTGACATGCACCAAAGAGCCCCTAGCTGCCGACGGCTTGACTGAGGAAGGGCTTGCAGGAGGTCAACAGACTAGGGAAGGGCCAATGAAGGGCTGAGAGGGCTGGACGACACATGGAAGGTGGCCTGGTGGGCCGGCGAAGGCCTGGCTGGGTGCACTGCTGCCGCCCGGAGGCCCTGGTCAAGCCAGCGACGAGTGAAGAAGGAGAAGAGGCCCGCGGCAAGTGAAGGGGAGGGAGAAAACCCTAGGTTTCTAACCTTTACTCTGGTACCATGTTAGATTAGGAATAAAAAAAATTATTGTTATTGATAATGAGTAGTTACACATATATATATAGGTTTATCAAATACCCTATTAGGATAAATAGATATCCAATAATCCATCTACAATAAACCGACATAACTAACTCTCACATGTTTAATTGTGTTTAGAATAGAAATATCATTGCATAATTGCATATAATAATATAATATGTAGGGAATAATCTCAATTTTTGTTTTTTTATTTAATTTATTTACCAACTAAACGCCCAAGGCACCCTAGCCCTAGCTTATCACCTAGGTAACTTGGCGCCTTAATAACTTTAAGCTATTTTGTCTAATTCAAGTTCACGTTGATAATTACAATGAAGAAATTTCATAACAAAATACTCAACAATGGTTGATTGAATTGGTATCCCAACTACATTTAACCACCAATTCTTATCATCAGTATAGGGAAGCTAAATCCCAGACAGATGCCACATCTAATGAAAGGACCAAGTTGAAACCTTCTAGACTGACATAAGTATTCAGAACTACTAATGAGAGTCGAAAGTCATCAGCTTATTAGATAGGGAAGCACTGGGTTTCATTAGATGGAATTCATTCTTTTAACTAAGGTGGCCTTTGGTAATGAATTTTTGCTCCAAACAAGGAATGATAAGTAGGTTTAGATGAAAAAATTGAACCAAACAAGAAAAAAACACTAACTTATTGAAAAACGCTAGCATTTTGCTCATGTGTGAAACCTATCAAAAATGCCAAAAATAAAATGCTAGTTGAGGGAACTTTTTGAAAAATACCAACTTCTTTCTCATCTATTTAAACTTTTACCCTCTTTGAAGGAATGATATTTCAAAATAACCAATCATTAATTACATGTTTTGTCATCGAGCAAAACAATCCAGAAACCCTTTTTCCTATCCCTTCACTAGTGGAGTTGGAGGAGGCTTCTTCTCAAAAGAGGTGACGCAGTTGGAGGCCGTCTATTGGAGGCTCCGACAAACGTCTGTTGGAGAGTCTAACAAAAGTATTGCTCAAAGCTTGTAGGTGGAGGAGGACGTCGACAAAGGTAGTTCAAAATCCTTCTCTCCTGATCTATTTTATGTGGTTACCTTTTTTCCACATCCACTACCCTCCTCTGTCCTCTTCCACTCTCCCCAAATCAACCTCCAACCCAAACCACCACCACCACCACTATGTTTCTCCTCTTTTCTACTTCCACAACCTACTTTTCCTATCTATTTTTTTGTTTTTCACATATTGATGGTATTGGAATAAATGAATCCATATAATGAATATTTGTATTATCCATTTATTAGGTTACTTGTGAGTTAAGCATGTATTCTCTTATATATAGGAGATTGTAATCCTTTATTATAAATAATACATGATTCTCTTTCCAAACAAAGGTTTTGAAGAAGAGAAAACCCTAACCAACAAACTACTATACTGTCGTCGTCAACAACAACAAACCCATCAAAAAGTCCATATTACTACCTTCTTTTCTAGAAAGTTTGTTATGTTCACCTAATCGCCATTAATCTACCACCTGTACACCACCAACGTTGCATCACTGGCATTTTCTTGTTGCAACATTGTAACACCTGTAAAATTCATTTTGTAATTATTTACATTTTATGAATTTTATTTTCCTGGACAGGTGTTACTGTTCCGAGGCCCATTGTGTGGCTTTGTGCTTTTGGGCTTGGACCTCGTGGGCTGGTTTCTTTTTGCGTGTTCCTGTGCGTGGTTTGGCTCTGTGCTTGTGGGGTCCGTTTGCGTGTGGGCTGGTGGTTGAGGCTGGTAGTTGGCCTCGCTGGTGGTTGAGGCTTGTAGTTGGCCTCGCTGGTGGTTGAGGCTGGCAGTTGGTGGTGGCTGACGGTTGGTTGCTGTGTGGTGTGCCGGTGGTTGAGACGCGCTGGTGGGCACGTGTTCAGCTACTCCAGGCGTAGGCTTTATAAGCTGCACCATACTGCACTTCTCCTC
>JAMKQA010008526.1:0-11889 GCA_024699735.1 Posidonia australis | reverse complement strand
TGTCCTTGGAATGGCTGCTATGGAGGTCCTTTTATAGGGATCTAAGGATAGGTTACTCAAGAGAAACAAAGGGTCTTGCAAACGAAAAGCCTCGAATATTCGTTGGCACATTCGTTTGCAAGGGTAACAACCCAGAAGATGGAAGGTTAGCAGCCGTAGCTGGGCGCCTGATTGGTGAGCCACCTTGGTGCGCCCACCCAGCTCACAAATGTCTGATTGGGGCTCTGGCTATTGGGTTTGGGGCTCGGTTCAAGGGCTGATCACATCCAAAGCAACATAAGGATACTCATCTCTGGGTTACCTCAAAATCAGGGTGTCTACAGGAGGTTCATTGTTTTTCCCGCTTGAACTAGATTTGTTGATCCTTCCTATCTCTTAGTATTAGTTACTCTCAGTGTTTTGCAGTAAAACACTTCTACAAATGCATATATATAACACACAATAGGAGCCCTAGTCTCTTTTCTCTCAATCTTTTTTATCAAAGTATCAATGCAATTGTACTACATCTAGTACTTACAATACATGGCATACGTATAGAAAAATGCGATAAGAACATCCAAACTTACTCAAATTGAATTATCCTAAAGGACATTTGTTAGAATTTAAATTGCATGAGGACTACCAAATCCCATGATATCGGCTAATTAACCTTTGCTTTAGCGACCAATCAGCCGAAAGTTTGTACCAAGATGGAGCAAAATCGCTATCTGCAACTGGTCGACTAGTGGGAGCACCATAAATCGGTGGTCGACTAGTGGGAGCAAATACAACATTTCCATACATAATTGTACATCGAAATCTCTCTGATTTCTCGTTGTACATGAAGAAAACCCATACCTTAATTCGACTGCTTGTGACGATTCAAAATGAAAGTTGTCAAGATATATATATCTTCTGCACCACTTGAATGGGATTTTTGGGTTCCCTTGAAGGTTTCAACCCCTGTCACTTGTTAGATTTGGAGCCTGGCCTACCAACTGAGCTAATGCACTAGAAATAGCATGAAATTTGGCAAATCTGATACAATACTCTAGATCTGTTTCGTTCTACCCCTTTCACAGTTAACACTATACAGGGACAATTACGTTTCGATAACCATTATCTATTATCTGATGAATGTACTAATACTTGGTGCTGGAGCTTCACTTCTCATGCCTCTTTTATTCTTCAAAAGAAAAGGGAAAAGAGAGAAAGAGTAATATATTTACTTAAAAAAAAGGTTGAGTTCATTGTCTTTTGTTCTTAAATGAAGATTAAAAAGTGTTCATAAGTTGTCTTCACCTACATATATATATCTATATATATATATTACAGACAATAGACTAAAAGAAAGGAAACTGGAGGAAAACGTATTCAGCTAATCTGAAATTGTCGAAAAACTTTACTGATAAATTATTGTTCTAAATAATTTAGTAAATAGACCACACATGGAATACCCTACTTCATGTCAAATGAAATAACATCGTCAAGCTATATATGTATGCTAAGGAAGAAATTAATTTCAACTACTTGATAATAGATGTAATAAAAAATCACAAAAATTTAAACTAACAGAAAACATTTGAGTTGGGAATCAAGAATATAAATGGGAAACGATTCCAGAAGATGGAGAATCATGAAGTTGGCAATCAAGAATATCAATGGGAAACGTTTTACTAACAAATGAGTTGTGTATTTCGTTTGGCTAAAATGAATCTTATTTCAAAGCTAATTTCGGTTTTTCTAAAAGAGTTAGGAGGAAAAACACCCAGTTAAAATTGCAATGAAAAGGAAGGCCTACTTCTTGAGGTTGCGTCCGGCAGCACGAGGAGGCTGTGCGTGCGAGAGGAGGAGGACGTCGGAGGAGGAGGCACTGCATTGGATGAGGAGGAGGAGCACGGAAGAGGTTGCGTCCGGTTACGTCCGGCAGCACGGAAGAGGTTGCGTCCAGCAGCAGCAGTGGAGGCAGAGGAGGAGCACGGAAGAGGAGGAGGCGGATGTGTATAATTAGGGTAAGAAAGAAAGGAAAACGACCTGTACGTCGGTATTTTAGATCTGATTTAGTGAGGGAAAATAGCGAGGACATTTCCTCTCTTTGTCCTCGCTAATAAAACGCGAGGACATTGCGAGAAATACTCCTCGCTAAATACTCAGAAAATTATTGTGAGAAATACTCCTCGCTAATTCCCTGCTATATGTCTTCTCCATATTTTTGCGAGGACGTTCCTCACTATGTTTCCTCGCAAAATGTAGATTTTCTAGTAGTGTGGGAATCATGGAGGATCCTTATCTCTTCTTCTGGAGTAGTGGCAAACACAAGTCCATCTAGGGCCCGTCACTGATTCAACTACGGTGACTACCACGCGGGTCCCAGAAGTGCTGCCATCTACACCCTATTCCTCGGGCCCTCCTATTTCAGGAGTTCAAGGAGCTGTGGATTCATCTATTTTAGGGACCGTTCCAGTTCCGCTTGTGCCTTCTAACCTATCTTTTGGTGGGTCTTCGGCCACACAGGCTCAGTGCTTGAGGGCTTTGGCCCGAGAGTTCGAGCGCATGGCCCTTTCTCTTCATCATGTTGAGAGTCCTCCTCCTTCGACCTCTGAGGTTCCAGTGCAAACCACTATAGTATTGCAGGCTAACCCCACTACTTTATCGCCCATAGCATCACCTCAGCATCCCACTGCTCCGGCGATGGGGGCGTTATCTCTGCCTCCTGCACCACAATTGCATTATTCACAACATGCATCACAGTCACCTAGGAGTCAACCCATTGGTTGCGCGAGGGTACAGCATTTCTCGAGTCCGTCACCCGGAGCTGTCCCGGTGCCACAGTTGTTGCTCTTGCGCTCAACACCACACACAACATAGCATATCCAGAATTCACCTCAACATCAGGATCAGGTTCCAACAAGTAGGTCATCACCGCACACTAGGCGCACACCTCCCATTGTTGAGCCAGTGCATCTCGTCGCATCGGCTCAACAAGGACAGCAACCTAAGAAGAAACGAGCCCGTTGCGTTGAAAGTGACTACACTCCACTGGGTAAGCCACCAAGCGCTGTTTTTCCTGAGGTTGTGTCGCTTCTGAGACTCCCGGATCCACGTCCCCTGCCGACTCCACTCCCTCGGTGGTACGACGCGAGTGTATACTGCGATTATCATCGAGCCCTGGGGCATTCGATTGATAAATGCTTCACTTTGCGGGATGTCATACAGACTTTAATCAACTGTGGGACTATTATTGTTACCGCACGAGGCATATCACTTGCAACCATATCTTTATCATCACCAACATCTAGTTCAGTGCGCATTACACATCCACATGTCACCGTTGAACCGACATGTCGTGATATTCTGGGTCAGCAAGGGTAGCAACAATGGCAAGGGCGGCCTCGCCATAAGGAAAGAGACCTCACCCCACTCGGAGAATCACTGAGTGACATCTTTCCTAAAGTTGCGTCATTTCTGCGGCTACCAGAGATTCGCCCACCACCGAACCCGCTTCCTCAGTCGTTTAAGGCAAACATGTTTTGTCGATACCATTGCGTACGTGGGCATTCGACAAACGGGTGTCACACTCTCTGGAATGCTGTCCAGAATTTGATTGACAATGGGAGCATTGTCGTCAACACACAGGAGGCAGCCCACACACACACTTGCACGCACACGTGCACACCCTAGAATAGCCGACCTTACCGTGTCAGGGCCTGCAAGCTCCAAGGATACTGGAACCTCAGGGGTTTTCCCCTTTCTCCTAGTTTTTCCCAGGGAATCCATCGGGCTTCTTCTTTTTACCCCTAGCTTGTACTCTCCTTGCTTCTATTGGCAGCTCATGTGTATGCCGCTCTTGTTCTTCTTCCCCATTTGCCTAGTTTGTCCTTCTTTCTTTTCTCAGTTCTGTTCGACGCCACTCTTATGCGCCACTCCTATTCTTGTTCCCTTGTGGAGGGGGTCCAACCTTAAAGTTTGTCGATCTGCCATGCGCTGATCTAACCCAACATGTGCAAATACCCTAAATCAAGTGGGAGACAGCCAACACAGCAGATATCAACTTAGAAAAAGATGCAGTTCAAATGACATCAGCAGAATCAGCATTCAAATTGACTGTTTCAGTTTCAATAATGGTTGTGATGGCTACAGATACACCTACCTTGATTTCGATTTCCAATGGCACTACAAGGAGTTATCGTAAACCTCAATGGCGTCGGCAAAACATCAACGACAAGGACTGGAGTTGTATCCTTTTCCTGGGTTTTCTTTGTTTTCTTTCTGCATCATCATATATCAAAAAACATAAAAAATAGAAAAAGTACAAAAGATAAATAAAAAGAAAAAGGAAAAAACATAAAACAGCAGAAAAACATCGAGAACAATTAGGAGGGTAGTTTGCTTGTCAATAACATTCTGCCCGATGATGAGAAATTGGAAAAGCTTGCCAATGTTAGAGTGGATTATCCCTCCTCAGTTGTCACTACTTAGACAACCAAGTCAGCAAGGGAGCCACCAAATATCAAAGCCAAACGAAGTGTCCAAGCTCCACAAGGATCCTGCACCTCCAAGAGGGAGATAAAATGTTAGGGGTGACTGAGAGTATGAGCCAGAAAAGAAAATATACATTCGCAAGGGCATAAAAGAATAGAGAAGACAGAAGTTAGCCCAAGAGTGAGAGGCGTGCGTTGTAGCTCTACCCTTACCATACCTTGGAGAGGAGTTGGACAATGTGCTCAGTCAAATCACACCTTTGAGGGACAGACCCACCCTCTTACAATAAAGGCCTCTTGGATAGGTTGGGCGCTTATTACCTCCAAGACAAAGTTAGAGTGAAGCCACACATCTATGAGGGAATAAAAGAAAAGAAAAGACGATGATATCGAAAAGGAAAAAGCAGGTGTAGGACCTTAAAGAGTTTGGCATGGAGCCAGGTCCACCGCAATACCTCACAGTGAATCCGAGTGCCACCATTACCTAGCGAGAGCCACCTAACGACTTGCAAGTCTTTGTAGTGGCAACTGAGTCGAAGGTGTCATCCTCCTCTAACAAGCATACAGTTTTCCAGCCAAATTGAGGGCAAACCAACAACTGAACTAAACAAGCAAACAACCCTGATAATGAAGTCATTGAACAAGCAAGATAGCAAACGTGGACAATGATGCAACTAAAATCCCAAGGCATGCATTTCTTGATTAAGCTCACTTTTACATAGCCAAATCGTTCACAAATAATAGAATCCACAACAATAGCAATAGTCTTCATAGCCTTGCTTGGATCAATCTTTTTGCTTGCAGGATCTTTACCAAGCGCTTTTGCCCAAGGACATTCCAGCTCCTCAATAGTCGAAGTACATATACAGTGAGGACACCATTCAGTGTACGAGCTACATGGACTTGCAAAGTCAGCAATGTGACAACAATTCTTCCGCAATAGTTCGAGCGTGGTAGACATTGTTTGTCGAAGGCCTGAGGATAACAAAGCTGAATACATGATACAATGAGTAACAGAGGATGGCCAACCTAGGACAAACTACGATTTCACATTACTTCTTGCCATCCGAGCATAGCACAGAATAGTGGATGAATATTACATGCCTCCAGTCAATGGACAAAGGTGTCACAGGCCTTAACCTAAATCAGCTGCAGCCATTTCAATGATTCAGAGTGCGCCTACATTCACAGCCTAACCCTCAAGAATTTATATCCTTGAGTGGTGCCTAACACTCCTCAGAGTAGCCTGACTCAATGCCAAAGACATCCATTTCGCCATGGTATCCCCTAATCTGGCTTCATTTTTCCATTGTGCATCATTTACCTTTATGCTAGGGGCATGTCAGCTGCTCTTTGGTCAAAGGTCACATACAAAGGACTAGTTGTGGTGAAACCGAACCCAAGCCTTCAACCAGGGGCATGTCAGCTGCTCTTTGGTCAGAGGTCACATACAAAGGACTAGTTGTGGTGAAATTGAACCAGAGACTTCAACCAGGGGCATGTCAGCTGCTCTTTGGTCAAAAGTCACATACAGGACATCAACTTACAATGTAACCGAACTAGAGCCTTCAACCAAGGCCATGTCAACTGATCTTTGGTCAGAGTTCACATACAAAAGACCAGTTATGGAGAAAATGAACCAGAGACTTCAACCAAGGGCCTGTCAGCTGCTCTTTGGTCAAAAGTCACGTACAGAACATCAACTTACAATGTAACCAAACTAGAGCCTTCAACCAGGGGCATGTCAACTGCTCTTTGGTCAGAGTTCACATACAAAAGACCAGTTATGGCGAAATTGGACCAGAGACTTCAACCAAAGGCATGGCAACTGCGTTTTGGTCAAAAGTCACATACAGAACATCAACTTGTAATGTAATCAGAGCCTTTGACCAAGGGCATGTAAGCTGCTTTGTGGAAAGAAGGACTATTTCGAGAATGCATGGCACGAATTATCTTCCAAGTGATGGTCAGTGTATCTTCTTACAGAGAAGTAACATTCACCACATAATAGCCCCTACTGGAATGACGACTGTAGCATGGCACTACACCATTTCAACAGACATTCCCCACAACAACGACAATCCAGAGTGCACTGATACCTGAATAAGATTTCCCTTGGCAAATCCTTGTGGCTAAATAGAAGGTCAGGCTCCCCTCTCTCGCCTTCGAGTTCCTATCTGGACAGATGGGATCGAGGCATTCCCCTCGCCATTGAGTTCCTATCTGGACGGATGGAATCGAGGCATTCCCCTCGCCTTCGAGTTCCTATCTGGACGGATGGGATCGAGGCATTTCTCTGGCTTTCGAGTTCCTATCTGGACAGATGGGATCAAGGCATTTCCTTCGTCTTCGAGTTCCTATCCGGACAAATGGGATCAAGGCATTTCCCTCGCCTTCGAGTTCCTATCCGGATGGATGAGATCGAAGCTATTTTCTTTCGCCTTCGAGATCCTATCCGGACGGATGGGATCAAAGCTTTTTTCCTTCGCCTTCGAGTTCCTATCCGGATGGATGGGATCAAGGCATTTCCCTCGCCTTCGAGTTCCTATCTAGACGGATGGGATCGAGGCATTTCCTTCCCTTTCGAGTTCTTGTCCGAATGGATGGGATCGAGGCATTCCCTTCGCCTTCGAGTTCCTATCCGGACAGATAGGATCGAAGCATTCTTCCTTTGCCTTCGAGTTCCTATCTGAACGGATGGGATCGAGGCATTTCTCGCCTTCGAGTTCCTATCTGGACGGATAGGATCGAGGCATTTCTCTCGCCTTCGAATTCCTATCCGGACAAATGGGATCGAGGCATCCCCTCGCCATCGGGTCTTATCCGGACGGATGGGGTTGAGGCACTTTCCTCGCCTTTGTGGTCCTATCCGTACGGATGGGATTAAGGCATTTTCCTCGCCTTTGCGGTCCTATCCGGACAAATGGGATCGGGTCCTATCCGGATGGATGAGATTAAGGCATTTTCCTGGCCTTTGCGGTCCTATCCGGACGGATGGGATTTAAGCATTTTCCTCGCCTTTGCGGTCCTATCCTGACGGATGGGATCGGTCCTATCCAGACGAATGGGATCAAGGCATTTCCCTCACCTTCGAGTTCCTATCCGGACGGATGGGATCGAGGCATTTCCTTCGCCTTCGAGTTCCTATACGGATGGATGGGATCAAGGCATTTCTTTCGTTTTTGGGTCCTATCCGGAAGGATGGGATTGAGTCATTTCTTTTGCCTTTGGGTCTTATCCGGACGGATGGGATTTGGGCATTTTCCTGGCCTTTGCGGTCCTATCCAAACGGATGGGATTGGGTCCTATCCGAACGGATGGGATTAAGGCATTCTCCCGCCTGTGAGATCCTATCCGGACGGATGGGATCGGGTCCTATCTGGACGGATGGGATTAAGGCATTCTCTTGCCTGTGAGATCCTATCTGGATGGATGGGATTGGGTCCTATCCGGACGGATGGGATTAAGGCATTCTCGCGCCTGTGAGATCCTATTCGGACAGATGGGATCGAGTCCTATCCGGACGAATGGGATTAAGGCATTTTCCTTGCCTTTGTGGTCCTATCCAGACGGATGGGATTAAGGCATTTTCCTCGCCTTTGCGGTCCTATCTGGACGGATGGGATTAAGGCATTTTCCTGGCCTTTGCGGTCCTATCCGGATGGATGGGATCAGGTCCTATCTGGATGAATGGGATTGAGGCATTTTCCTCGCTTGTGTGGGCCTATCCGGACGGATGGAATCAAGGCACTCTCTCCTGCCTTTGGGTCCTATCCGGACGGATGGAATCCAGGCCTCCCCTTTTCTCCTGTCTGGACTATTGGATGTAGTCCGGATGTTCCCGTCCCTAGTGTTGTTCATCTGGACAAACTTCGGTACCCCTCTTTTTTTGGTTTGAGTTCCGCTCCGTGTTGTTCCTTTCCTCCTGTGGGTTGGTATCCCGAACTACCCGGGCAATCCCAGTGGTGCCTGATGGATTCCCCACTCTCTTTGTTTCTTTCCTCCTTCTGGGCTGGTAGCCCGAACTACCCGGATGACTTCCGTGATCAATCATTTCCCGGTCGGCAAGCACCGTGAGTCCTGTCTGGCGCTTTTCTCAACAAGTGTGATAATCGGTCATGTCTCTTAGGAGCTGATTGGTCATCAGCTTGTCTATTCTTGGTCTTTTGTGTTTGTTCATCTGTTTGGCCTCGGCTGTGGCGGCGAGACCTTTAATGCGGACCTCTGGTATATTCTCAGACTAGTGACTCTTGCTTGTGGTTTCACGTGGGGTGTCTTTGTCAACTTTGAGCATCGGTCTCTGTTCTACTCGACCTCCGACCTCACTCAGGGAGGGGCATCTGTAGACACCCCAATTTTCTAATTTTGCAGTATGGAGATGTGGTGGCTGAGCTCTAACCCTCATTAGGCCCATTTAATTCGTGGAAGCCCACTTGGGCCCATGGAGGCCCACATAGGCCCATTAAACCCTAATTGAGCTTACTTGGGCCCAGAAGACTTGTTTAGGCCCATTTAGCCTTTTTTTGGGCCCATTCAATTCATTAAAGGTTCGTTTAGTCCATTTGGGCCCATGGAGGCCCACAAGGCCCACATAGGCCCAAATTGTGCTCGAAGCCCATGAAAGCCCATCATTAATAATTCCTCCCTATATTGTTTCAACACCAACATCATATTCATGTTTTTTCTTTTCCATCTTCATTTGCTAATGTTTTTCTACCAAAATATTCAAATATTACTCTTTTTCTTCCTTCCCCATTGAATCCATTTTCTTCCCCTTTTAACTCCTCACGAATTTAGCCTAATCACTCTTCCTCACTGAGCTCAGCCCCAACCCATTTAACCATTGATCCAGAGAGTCACCCCAGCATCTCCAGCCATCGGATCAGCCCTTGCCGGAGACCTGGATCGTCATCGATTGCTGTTGGCGACCAAGGGGACAAGAGGGGGGCAGCCGTTCAAGATTGGTTAGTCTATTGGGTCGTTAGGTGTCTAGTTAGTGGGGTTTGGAGTCTGTTAGTGGTTCTGTTAGGAGGTTAGAAGTGGTTATAGTGTTGGGTCATTGGGTTCTGCCTATAAGAGGAGGAGGAGGGCAGTGACTTGAAGAACTCTTTTTTGACGGCATGAGAGAGAAAGCTGAGAGCGAGAGAGAGAGGAGCAGAGTGCTAGAGCAAAAGGAGAATTCGCAGAGAGGAACGACAACCGTTTCCAGAGCTCCGGCGAGGTGTAGAGGTTCTTGAAGCCAAGTACACCCCTCTGATCCTTTCTAGCCTTCAATTCGTAGTCATCTAGTTCTCCTTCTCTTCTTGGGGCATTTCCAAGGGATCCAGAGTGATCCCTTGGCCAGCGGAGCTTCGCTGTGCCCCGCCGTCGCCGCTCTCCGGCGATAGAGGTGGGGGGGGCGCAATCCAGAGAGTCTCCTGGACCGCCGAGCCCTTTCTCCTCCTCCTCTGGTCTCCTTCAAGCCTCTCTGCCTCTTGGATCGCTGTTCCAGCCCCTCCTGCAGCCTGCGCGTCGATCGCCGGAGTCTCGAGCCAGATTTGCTGTAGCTGGAGAAGACGATTCCTCCAGAGGAGGAGCACGTGCTTCCTGCTGCTCCGCACACCTCCGATGCTGCAGCAACACTCCATCGTGTCTCGCGAGGCCTCTGGAGCCACCAGGATCGTGCCACGAGCTCTGGATCGTTCCAATAACGTCGCTCGCCAGAGGAGGCTACAACGACGTCAGGCAGCCTCCACTCCGCACCTATACATCATCACTCTGCTCCAGAAGATGCGAGGAGCCTCCGAGAAGTCCATGTAGCCACCAGAAACCGTGCCTCAGCCTCCAGGGAGCCCTTCTTCCCCAGCGCCGTCGCCGGAGTCTCGCAGCGGCAGAGGGGGTGGGGAAGCCATTCCCACCAGTGGATCCCCGATCCAATCCAATGGATCTACCTCCTTCTCTCCCCTCTCACTTCCTGTGGGGGATCAGACCCCAGGAAGGCCCCTTTAAGCCTCCTCTGACGGCCGTCGGCGGCGGAGCTCTGTCACCGCCGTCGTCATTTCTTTTTATTAAATATAAAAAAAACATAAAAAACATTTATTTTAATAAAATACAGAAACATTGTTTTTCTTTCATTTAGGTCCTTCTAGCATTACTTTTAGGTCCTTTTATTACATATAGATCCTACAGTGATTTTTCTTAAATCTTTTGAATAAAGTTTTAACTGAAAATATTACATATTTTACCCTGAACATTTAAAATAATGTTTTCTGAGTTTAAAACTTTAATAAAAGTCCTACAGTTTTTTTAAATGCTTTTTGCCTTAGACAAATTGCATAGAGCCCCCTAAGCTTTCTCAAATTCTTTCTGGAAGTTCATTTTTTCTCTAGAAATTGCATTGAAGCCCTTGTATTCTTTTAAATGTTTATGAATGCTCATTTTTGCTGGTTAATTTGCATTTAAACCCCTGGACTTGGCAGAAACTTTCCAGAATGTTCATTTCTTTGGTTTGTTTGCATTTAAACCCCTGAATTTGTTTTTAAAACTTTTCTGAAGCATGTTTTCTCAAGGTAAATTGCACTTTAATCCTCTCTTTACTGAAATTCTTCTGGATGCTTTATTCTGCTGGGCAATTTGCAGTTTAGCCCCAGTACTTCATTGATTTTACTTTGATTGCCTGTTTTTAGGGGTAAAATGACCATTTTACCCTTGAAACTTCCTAGATCATTTCTGAGACATTTTTCTTGCATTTTTACCCTGATTTTATGAAGAATTGATTTAAATGCATGTTTAGGTGGTAAAATTGCATTCTGACCCCTAGGAAACTTCATTTTGACTAGGAATGCACATTTAGCCCCAGATTTCTTCATAATTGCATAGAATGTGTTTTCCTATGTATTTTTGATGATTTGGGCTTCTAAAATTCAGTTTCCTCGGAATTTGGGTTTTTTGCACAAAACCCCTTAGACTGCTCATATTTGCATTCACACTTGCATTTTGCACATTTTTTCACATCTTTCCGCACAAGTTTTCTTGCCTTTCCTTCCTTGCTTTGTGCATGCTTTTCTAGCTTGTTCTGAGCTTGATTTTCTCGTCGTTTTCCTATTTTCGCCTTTAGATTTGTTTTGGTTTTCCATCGCCCGAGGGCGTGCAGTAAAAGGCTTGTCAAAGCCGACATTATCCCGAAATGAGGATTATTTTCTCCTTTTTGATTTTATTGGATTTATCCCAATTTTCGCTATTTTGCGAGACGCTTTCCGAGAATTTCTCGATTTTCACGATTTTCCTCATCGCCTAAGGGCGTACAGTAAAGCGGCATTCTCAATGCCTACAATTGTCCCTCGGATTAACTTTTTCCCTTTATTTCATTTCTTTACTTTAATTTGGCATGTTTTTAGTCATCTTCATGCATAGGCATATAGAATAAGCAGCCATACATCCATAGACCATT
>JAMKQA010008524.1:0-15524 GCA_024699735.1 Posidonia australis | reverse complement strand
TATTTTCAGCTTTGTCTAAGCCTCGGGCGAGGTCTAGATTGTCCCATCCCAGATTCGCTCCGGGCGGACGAATCTCGTTGCCGTACTTGTCGGACTTGATCCTTGAAGGACTAGTCCCACAAATTTTCAGCTTTGCCTAGGCCTCGGACGAGGTCTAGATTATCCTTTCCCAAATTCGCTCCGGGCGGACGAATCTCAGTGCTATCCTTGTCGGACTTGATCCATGAAGGACAACTCCCACATTTCTCCAGCTTTGTCTAAGCTTCGGGCGAGGTCTAGATTGTCCCATCTCTGATTCGCTCCGCGCGGACGAATCTCGGAGCTATCCTTGTCGGACTTTACCCATGAACGACAAGTCCCAGTAATTTCAGCTTTGTCTAGGCCTCGGGCGAGGTCTAGATTGTGCCATCCAAGATTCGCTCCGGGCGGACGATTCTTGGTGCTATCCTTGTCGGACTTGATCCATGAAGGACAAGTCCCACATATTTCCAGCTTTGTCTAGGCCTTGGGCGTGGTCAAGATTGTCCCATCCCTGATTCGCTCCAGGCAGACGAATCTCAGTGCCATCCTAGTCGGACTTGATCCTTGAAGGACAAGTCCCACATATTTTCAGCTTTGTCTATGCCTCGGGCATGGTCTAGATTATCCTTTCCTTGATTCGCTCCGGGCGGACGATTCTTGGTATCCTTGTTGGACTTGATCTATGAAGGACAAGTCCCACATATTTCCTGCTTTGTCTTGGCCTCGGGCGAGGTCTAGATTGTCCCATCCCAGATTCGTTCCTGGCGGACGAATCACAGAGCTTTCCTTGTCGGACTTGATCCATGAAGGATGAGTCCCACATATTTTCAGCTTTGTCTATGCCTCGAGCGAGGCCTAGATTGTCCCATCCCTGGTTCGCTCTGGGCGGACAAATCTCGGTGCTATCCTTGTTGGACTCGCTCCATGATGGACGAGTTCCACCTATTTCAGCTTTGTCTATGCCTCGGGCGAGGTCTAGATTGTCCCATCCCTGATTCGCTCCGGGCGGACGAATCTCGGTGCCATGCTCGTTGGACCTGATCCTTGAAGGTCAAGTCCCACAAATTTTCAGCTTTGCCTAGGCTTCGAGCGAGGTCTAGATTATCCTTTCCCAGATTCGCTCCGGGTGGACGAATCTCAGTGCTATCCTTGTCGGACTTGATCCATGAAGGACAAGTCCAACATTTTTCCAGCTTTGTCTTGGCTTCGGGCGAGGTCTTGATTGTCCCATCCCTGATTCGCTCCGCGCGGACGAATCTCGGTGCTATCCATGTCGGACTTGACCCATGAAGGACAAGTCCCACTTATTTCATCTTTGTCTATGCCTCGGGCGAGGTCTAGATTGTGCCATCCAAGATTCGCTACGGGCGGACGAATCTTGGTGCTATCCTTGTCGGACTTGATCCATGAAGGACGAGACCCACATATTTCTAGCCTTGTGTTGGCCTCGGGCGAGGTCAAGATTGTCCCATCCCAGATTCGCTCCGGGCGGACGAATCTCGGTGCCATCCTTGTCGGATTTGATCCATGAAGGACAAGTCCCACAATTTTCAGGCTTTGTCTAGGCCTCGGGCGTGGTCTCGATTGTCCCATCCCAGATTCGCTACAGGCGCACGAATCTCGGTGCCATCCTTGTCGGACTTGATCCTTGAAGGACAAGTCCCACATATTTTCAGCTTTGTCTATGCCTCGGGCAATGTCTAGATTATCCTTTCCTTGATTCGCTCCTGGCGGATGATTCTTGGTATCCTAGTTAGACTCGCTCCATGATGGACGAGTTCCACTTATTTCAGCTTTGTCTATGCCTCGAGTGAGGTCTAGATTGTTCCATCCCTGATTCTCTCTGGGCGGACGAATCTCGGTGCCATCCTTGTCGGACTTGATCCATGAAGGACAAGTCCCACATTTTTCCAGCTTTGTCTAGGCTTCGGGCGAGGTCTATATTGTCCCATCTAAGATTCGCTCTGGGGAGACGAATCTCGGTGCTATGCTTGTCGGACTTGACCCATGATGGACAAGTTCCACTTATTTCTGCTTTGTCTTGGCCTCGGGCGAGGTCTAGATTGTCCCATCCCAGATTCGCTCTGGGCGTACGAATCTCGGTGCTATCCATGTCGGACTTGATCCATGAAGGACAAGTCCCACATTTTTCTAGCTTTGTCTAGGCTTCGGGCGAGGTCTAGATTGTCCCATCCCAGATTCGCTCCGCGCGAACAAATCTCGGTGCTATCCATGTCGGACTTGACCCATGAAGGACAACTCCCACTTATTTCAGCTTTGTCTATGCCTCGGGCGAGGTCTTGATTGTGCCATCCAAGATTCGCACCGGGCGGACGAATCTTGGTGCTATCCTTATCGGACTTTATCCATGAAGGACAAGTCCCACATTTTTCCAGCTTTGTCTTGGCCTCGGGGGAGATCTAGATTGTCCCATCCCAGATTCGCTCCGGGCGGATGAATCTCGGTGCCATCCTTATCGGACTTGATCCATGAAGGACAAGTCCCACAATTTTCCTGCTTTGTCAAGGCCTCGGGCGAGGTCTCGATTGTCCCATCCCAGATTCGCTCCAGGCGGACGAATCTCGGTGCCATCCTTGTCGGACTTGATCCTTGAAGGACAAGTCCTTCATATTTTCAGCTTTGTCTATGCCTCGGGCAAGGTCTAGATTATCCTTTCCATGATTCGCTCCTGGCGGATGATTCTTGGTATCCTTGTTGGACTCGCTCCATGAAGGACGAGTTCCACTTATTTCTGCTTTGTCTATGCCTCGGGCGAGGTCTAGATTTTCCCATCCCAGATTTGCTCCGGGCGGACGAATCTCGGTGCCATCCTTGTTGGACTTGATCCATGAAGGACAAGTCCCACATTTTTCCAGCTTTGTCTAGGCTTCGGGCGAGGTCTAGATTGTCCCATCCCAGATTCGCTCCGGGCGGACGAATCTTGGTGCTATCCTTGTCGGACTTGACCCATGAAGGACAAGTCCCACATATTTCAGCTTTGTCTAGGCCTCGGGTGAGGTTTAGATTGTCCTATCCCAGATTCGCTCCGGGCGGACGAATATCAGAGCTATCCTTGTCAGACTTGATCTATGAAGGACAAGTCCCACCTATTTCCAGCTTTGTCTTGGCCTCGGGCGAGGTCTAGATTGTCCCGTCCCAGATTCATTCTAGGCGGACGAATCTCGGTGCTATCCTTGTCGGACTTGATCCATGAAGGATGAGTCCCACATATTTTCAGCTTTGTCTATGCATCGGGCGAGGTCTAGATTGTCCCATCCCTGATTCGCTCCGGGCGGACAAAACTCGGTGCTATTCTTGTTGGACTCGCTCCATGACGGACGAGTTCCACCTATTTCAGCTTTGTCTATGCCTCGGGCGAAGTCCAGATTGTCCCATCCCCTATTCGCTCCGGGCGGACGAATCTCGGTGCCATCCTTGTCGGACTTGATCCTTGAAGGTCAAGTCCTACAAATTTTCAGTTTTGCCTTGGCCTCAGGCGAGGTCTAGATTATCCTTTCCCAGATTCGCTCCGGGCGGACGATTCTTAGTGCAATCCTTGTCGGACTTGATCCATGAAGGACAAGTCCAACATTTTTCCAGCTTTGTCTTTGCCTCAGGCAAGGTCAAGATTATCCTTTCCTTGATTCGCTCCTGGCTGATGATTCTTGCTATCCTCGTTGGACTCGCTCCATGATGGACGAGTTCCACTTATTTCAGCATTGTCTATGCCTCGGGCGAGGTCTAGATTGTCCCATCCCTGATTCGCTCCGGGTGGACGAATCTCGGTGCTATCCTTGTTGGACTCGCTCCATGATGGACGAGTTCCTCCTATTTCAGCTTTGTCTAGGCCTCGGGCGAGGTCTCAATTGTCCCATCCATCCTTGTCAGACTTGATCCTTGAAGTACAAGTCCCACATATTTTCAGCTTTGTCTATGCCTCGGGCAAGGTCTAGATTATCCTTTCCTTGATTCGCTCCTAGTGCATGATTGTTGGTATCCTTGTTGGACTCGGTCCATGATGGACGAGTTCCACGTATTTCAGCTTTGTCAATGCCTCGGGCGAGGTCTACATTGTCCCATCCCAGATTCACACCGGGCTGATGAATCTCGGTGCCATCCTTGTCGGACTTGATCCATGAAGGACAAGTCCCGCATTTTTCCAACTTTGTCTAGGCTTCGGGCGCGGTCTAGATTGTCCCTTCCCAGATTCGCTGCGGGCGGACGATTCACGGTGCTATCCTTGTCGGAGTTGACCCATGATGGACAAGTCCCACATATTTTAGCTTTGTCTAGGCCTCGGGTGAGGTCTAGATTGTCCCATCCCAGATTCGCTCTGGGCAGACGAATATCGGTGCTATCCTTGTAGGACTTGATCTATGAAGGACAAGTCCCACAGATTTCCAGCTTTGTCTTGGCCTCGGGCGAGGTCTAGATTGTCCCATCCCAGATTCGCTCCGGGCGGACGAATCTCGGTGCCATCCTTGTCGGACTTGATCCTTGAAGGACAAGTCCCACAATTTCCCAGCTTTGTCTCGGCCTCGGGTGAGGTCTCGATTGTCCCATCCCAGATTCGCTCCAGGCAGACGAATCTCGGTGCCATCCTTGTCGGAATTGATCCTTGAAGGACAAGTCCCAAATATTTTCAGCTTTGTCTATGCCTCGGGCAAGGTCTAGATTATGCTTTCCTTGATTCGCTCCTGGCGGATGATTCTTGGTATCCTTGTTGGACTCGCTCCATGATGGACGAGTTCCACTTATTTCAGCTTTGTCTATGCCTTGGGCGAGGTCTAGATTGTCCCATCCCAGATTCAC
The DNA here is from genome assembly GCA_024699735.1 of Posidonia australis. NCBI lineage: Eukaryota > Viridiplantae > Streptophyta > Magnoliopsida > Alismatales > Posidoniaceae > Posidonia > Posidonia australis. The sequence goes on along the minus strand of JAMKQA010008524.1, from coordinate 10,691 downwards.
TCCGGGCGGACGAATCTCGGTGCCATCCTTGTCGGAGTTGATCCATGAAGGACAAGTCCCACATTTTTCCAGCTTTGTCTAGGCTTCGAGCTCGGTCTAGATTGTCCCATCCCAGATTCACTCCGGGAGGACGAATCACGGTGCTATCCTTGTCGGACTTGACCCATGATGGACAAGTCCCACTTATTTCAGCTTTTTCTAGGCCTCGGGTGAGGTCTAGATTGTCCCATCCCAGATTCGCTCCGGGCAGACGAGTATCGGTGCTATCCTTGTCGGACTTGATCCATGAAGGACAAGTCCCACATATTTCCAACTTTGTCTTGGCCTCGGGCGAGGTCTATATTGTCCCATCCCAGATTCGCTCCAGGCGGACGAATCTCGGTGCTATCCTTGTCGGACTTGATCCATGAAGGATGAGTCCCACATATTTTCAGCTTTGTCGAAGCCTCGGGCGATGTCAAGATTGTCCCATCCCTGATTCGCTCCTGGCGGACAAATCTCGGTGCTATCCATGTTGGACTCGCTCCATGATGGACGAGTTCCACCTATTTTAGCTTTGTCTATGCCTCGGGCGAGGTCTAGATTGTCCCATCCCAGATTCGCTCCGGGCGGACGAATCTCGGTGCCATCCCTGTCGGACTTGATCCTTGAAGGTCAAGTCCCACAAATTTTCAGCTTTGCCTAGGCCTCGGGCGAGGTCTAGATTATCCTTTCCCATATTCGCTCCGGGCGGACGAATCTCAGTGCTATCCTTGTCGGACTTGATCCATGAAGGACAAGTCCCACATTATTCCTGCTTTGTCTAGGCTTCGGGCGAGGTCTAGATTGTCCCATCCTAGATTCACTCCGCGCGGACGAATCTCGGTGCTATCCTTGTCGGACTTGACCCATGAAGGACAAGTCCCACTTATTTCAGTTTGTCTAGGTCTCGGGAGAGGTCTAGATTGTGCCATCCAAGAGTCGCTCCGGGCGGACGAATCATGGTGCTATCCTTGTCGGACTTGATCCATGATGGGCAAGTCCCACTTATTTCCAGCTTTGCTTAGGCCTCAGGCGAGGTCTAGATTATCCCATCCCTGATTCGCTCCGGGCGGACGAATCTTGGTGCCATCCTTGTCGGTCTTGATCCTTGAAGGACAAGTCCCACATTTTTCCAGCTTTGTCTAGGCCTCAGGCGAGGTCTTGATTGTCCCATCCCAGATTCGCTCCAGGCGGACGAATCTCGGTGCCATCCTTGTCGGACTAGATCCTTGAAGGAATAGTCCCACTTATTTTCAGCTTTGTCTATGCCTCGGGCAAGGTCTAGATTATCCTTTCCTTGATTCGCTCCGGGTGGACGATTCTTGGTATCCTTGTTGGAGTCGCTCCATGATGGACGAGTTCCACTTATTTCAGCTTCGTCTATGCCTTGGGCGATGTCTAGATTGTCCCTTCCCTGATTCGCTCCGGGCGGACGAATCTCGCTGCCATCCTTATCGGACTTGATCCATGAAGGACAAGTCCCACATTTTTCCAGCATTGTCAAGGTTTCGAGCGAGGTCTAGATTGTCCCATCCCAGATTCGCTCCGGGCAGACGAATCTCGGTGCTATCGTTGTCGGACTTGACCCATGATGGACAAGTCCCACTTATTTCAGCTTTGTCTTGGCGTCGGGCGAGGTCTAGATTGTCCCATCCCAGATTCGCTCTGGGCGGACGAATCTCGGTGCTATCCTTGTCGGACTTGATCCATGAAGGACAAGTCCCACATATTTCCAACTTTGACTAGGCCTCTGGCGAGGTCTAGATTGTCCCATCCCAGATTCACTCCGGGCGGACGAATCTCGGTGCTGTCCTAGTCGGACTTGATCCATGAAGGACGATTCCCACATATTTTCAGCTTTGTCTATGCCTCGGGCGAGGTCTAGATTGTCCCATCCCTGATTCGCTCCGGGCGGAAAAATCTCGGTGCTATCCTTGTTGGACTCGCTCCATGATGGACGAGTTCCACCTATTTCAGCTTTGTCTATGCCTCGGGTGAGGTCTAGATTGTCCCATCCCAGATTCGCTCCGGGTGGACGAATCTCAGTGCCATCCTTGTCGGATTTGATCCTTGAAGGGCAAGTCCCACAAATTTCCAGCTTTGTCTAGGCCTCGGGCGAGGTCTAGATTATCCTTTCCTAGATTCGCTCCGGGCGGAAGAATCCCAGTGTTGTCCTTGTCGGACTTGATCCGTGACGGACAAGACCCACATATTTCCAGCTTTGTCCAGGCCTCGGGCGAGGTTTTCATTATTCTTTCCTTGATTCGCTCCGGGCGGACGAATCTTGGTATCCTTGTTTGACTCGCTCCTTGATGGATGAGTTCCACTTGTTTCAGCTTTTTCTTGGCCTCAGGCGATGTCTAGATTGTCCTTTCCTTGATTTGCTCCGGGCGGACGAATTTTGGTATCCTTGTTGGACTCGCTCCATGATGAACGAGTTCCACTTATTCCAGCTTTGTATAGGCCTCGGGCGAGGTCTAGATTATCCTTTCCTTGATTCGCTCCGGGCGGAGGAATCTTGGTATCAATGTTGGACTCGCTCCATGATGGACGAGTTCCACTTATTCTAGCTTTGTCTAGGCCTCGGGCGTGGTCTAGATTGTCCCATCCCTGATTCGCTACGAGTGGACGAATCTTGGTATCATTGTTAGACTCGCTCCAAGATGGACGAGTTCCACTTATTCCAGCTTTGTCTAGGAATCGGGCGAGGTCTAGATTGTCCCATCCCTGATTCGCTCCGGGCGAACAAATCACGGTGCCATCCTTATCGAACTTGATCCTTGAAGGAATAGTCCCACATATTTTCAGCTTTGTCTATGCCTCGGGCAAGGTCTAGATTATCCGTTCCTTGATTTGCTCCAGGTGGACGATTCTTGGTATCCTTGTTGGACTCGCTCCATGATGGACGAGTTCCACTTATTTCAGCTTTCTTTATGATTCAGGCGAGGTCAAGATTGTCCCATCCCAAATTCGCTCCAGGCGGACGAATCTCGGTGCCATCCTTATCGGACTTGATCCATGAAGGACAAGCCCCACATTTTTCCAGCATTGTCTACGCTTCGGGCGAGGTCTAGATTGTCCCATCCCAGATTCGCTCCGGGTGGACGAATCTTGGTGCTATCGTTGTCGGACTAGACCCATGAAGTACAAGTCCCACTTATTTCAGCTTTGTCTAGGACTCGGGCGAGGTCTAGATTGTCCCATCCCAGATTCGCTCCGGGCGGACGAATCTCGGTGCCATCATTATCGGACTTGATCCATGAAGGACAAGCACCACATTTTTCCAGCTTTGTCTAGGCTTCGGGCGAGGTCTAGATTGTCCCATCCCAGATTCGCTCCAGGCGGATGAATCTCGGTGCTATACTTATCAGACTTGACCCATGAAGTACAAGTCCCACTTATTTCAGCTTTGTCTAGGCCTCGGGTGATGTCTAGATTGTCCCATCCCAGATTTGCTCCGGGCGGACGAATCTCGTTGCCAAACTTGTCGGACTTCATCCATGAAGGACAAGTCCCACATTTTTCCAGTTTTGTCTAGGCCTCAGGCGAGGTCTAGATTGTCCCATCCCAGATTCGCTCCAAGCGGACGAATCTCAGTGCCATCCTTGTCGGAATTTATCCTTGAAGGACAAGTCCCACATATTTTCAGCTTTGCCTATGCCTCGGGCATGGTCCTGATTATCCTTTCCTTGATTCGCTCCGGGCAGACGATTCTTGGTATCGTTGTTGGACTCGCTCCATGATGGACGAGTTCCACTTATTTCAACATTGTCTAGGCCTCAGGCGAGGTCTAGATTGTCCCATCCCAGATTCGATCCGGGTGGACGAATCACGGTGCTATCCATATCGGACTTGATCCATGAAGGAGAAGTCCCACATATTTCCAGCTTTGTCTATGCCTCGGGCGAGGTCTAGATTGTCCCATCCCAGATTCGCTCCAGGCGGACGAATATCGGTGCTATCCCTGTTTGACATGATCCAAGAAGGACAAGTCCCACATATTTTCGGCTTTGTCTACGCCTCGGGCGAGGTCTAGATTGTCCCATCCCAGATTCGATCCGGGTGGACGAATCACGGTGCTATCCTTGTTGGACTCGCTCCATGATGGACGAGTTCCTCCTATTTCAGCTTTGTCTATGCCTCGGGCGAGGTCTAGATTGTCCCATCCCAGATTCGCTCTGGGTGGACGAATCTCGGTGTCATCCGTGTTGGACTTGATCCATGAAGGACAAGTCCCACATTTTTCCTGCTTTGTCTAGGCTTCGGGCGAGGTCTAGATTGTCCCATCCAAGATTCGCTCTGGGCGTACGAATCTCGGTGCTATCCTTGTTGGACTTGACCCATGAAGGACAAGTCCCACTTATTTCAGCTTTGTCTAGGCCTCGGGCGAGCTCTAGATTGTCCCATCCCAGATTCGCTCCGGGCGGACGAATCTCAGTGCTATCCTTGTCGCACTTGATCCATGAAGGACAAGTCCCACATTTTTCTAGCTTTGTACAGGCTTCGGGCGAGGTCTTGATTGTCCTATCCCAGATTCGCTCCGCGTGGACGAATCTTGGTGCTATCCTTATCGGACTTGACCCATGAAGGACAAGTCCCACTTATTTCAGCTTTGTCTATGCCTCGGGCGAGGTCTATATTGTACCATCCATGATTCGCTCCGGGCGGCGAATCTTGTTGCTATCCTTGTCGGACATGATCCATGAAGGACAAGTCCCACATATTTCCAGCATTGTCTTGGCCTCAGGCGAGGTCTAGATTGTCCCATCCCAGATTCGCTCCGGGCGGACGAATCTCGGTGCCATACTTGTCGGACTTGATCCATGAAGGACAAGTCCCACAATTTTCCAGCTTTGTCTTGGCCTCGGGCGAGGTCTCGATTGTCCCAACCCAGATTCGCTCCAGGCGGACGAATCTAGGTGCCATCCTTGTCGGACTTGATCCTTGAAGGACAAGTCCCACATATTTTCAGCTTTGTCTATGACTCGGGCATGGTCTAGATTATCCTTTCCATGATTCGCTCCTGGCGGATGATTCTTGGTATCCTTGTTGGACTCGCTCCATGATGGACGAGTTCCACATATTTCAGCTTTGTCTATGCCTCGGGCGAGGTCTAGATTGTACCATCCCAGATTCGCTCCGGGTGGATGAATCTCGGTGCTATCCTTGTTGGACTTTCTCCATGATGGACGAGTTCCTCCTATTTCAGCTTTGTCTACGCCTCGGGCGAGGTCTAGATTGTCCCATCCCAGATTCGCTCCAGGCGGACGAATCTTGGTGCCATCCTTGTCGGACTTGATCCATGAAGGACAAGTCCCACATTTTTCCTGCTTTGTCTAGGCTTCGGGCGAGGTCTAGATTGTCCCATCCAAGATTCGCTTTGGGTGGACGAATCTCGGTGCTATCCTTGTCGGACTTGACCCATGAAGGACATGTCCCACTTATTTCAGCTTTGTCTAGGCCTCGGGCGAGGTCTAGATTGTCCCATCCTAGATTCGCTCCGGGCGGACGAATCTCAGTGCTATCCTTGTCGGACTTGATCCATGAAGGACAAGTCCCACATTTTTCTAGCTTTGTCTAGGCTTCGGGCGAGGTCTAGATTTTCCCATCCCAGATTCGCTCCGTGCGGACGAATATCGGTGCTATCCTTGTCGGACTCGACCCATGAAGGGCAAGTCCCACTTATTTCAGCTTTGTCTATGCCTCGGGCGAGGTCTAGATTGTGCCATCCGAGATTCGCTCCGGGCGGACGAATCTCTATGCTATCCTTGTCGGACTTGATCCATGAAGGACAAGTCCCACATTTTTCCAGCTTTGTCTAGGCTTCGGGCGAGGTCTAGATTGTCCCATCCCAGATTCGCTCCGTGCGGACGAATCTCGGTGATATCCTTGTCGGACTTGACCCATGAAGGACAAGTTCCACTTATTTCAGCTTTGTCTAGGTCTCGGGCGAGGTCTAGATTGTGCCATCCAAGATTCGCTCCGGGCGGACGAATCTTGGTGCTATCCTTGTCGGACTTGATCCATGATGTACCAGTCCCACATATTTCCAGCTTTGTCTAGGCCTCAGGCGAGCTCTAGATTGTCCCATCCCTGATTCGCTCCGGGCGGACGAATCTCGGTGCCATCCTTGTCGGTCTTGATCCATGAAGGACAAGTCCCACATTTTTCCAGCTTTGTCTAGGCCTCAGGCGAGGTCTAGATTGTCCCATCCCAGATTCGTTCCAGGCGGACGAATCTCGGTGCCATCCTTGTCGGACTTGATCCTTGAAGGAATAGTCCCACATATTTTCAGCTTTGTTTATGCCTCGGGCAAGGTCTGGATTATCCTTTCCTTGATTCGCTCCGGGTGGACGATTCTTGGTATCCTTGTTGGACTCGCTCATTGATGGACGAGTTCCACTTATTTCAGCTTTGTCTATGCCTCGGGCGAGGTCTAGATTGTCCCATCCCAGATTCGCTCTGGGCGGACGAATCTCGGTGCCATCCTAGTCGGACTTGATCCTTGAAGGACAAGTCCCACAATGTCCCAGCTTTGTCTAGGCCTCGGGCGAGGTCTCGATTGTCCCATCCCTGATTTGCTCCAGGCGGACGAATCTCGGTGCCATCCTTGTCGGACTTGATCCTTGAAGGACAAGTCCCACATTTTTTCAGCTTTGTCTATGCCTCGGGTAATGTCAAGATTATCCTTTCTTTGATTCGCTCCTGGCGGATGATTCTTGGTATCCTTGTTGGACTTGCTCCATGATGGACGAGGTCCACTTATTTCAGCTTTGTCTATGCCTCGGGCGATGTCTAGATTGTCCCATCCCATATTCGCTCCAAGCAGACGAATCTCGGTGCCATCCTTGTCCGACTTGATCCATGAAGGACAAGTCCCACATTTTTCCAGCTTTGTCTAGGCTTTGGGCGAGGTCTAGATTGTGCCATCCCAGATTCGCTCCGGGCGGACGAATCACGGTGCTATCATTGTCGGACTTGACCCATGATGGACAAGTCCCACTTATTTCAGCTTTGTTTAAGCCTCGGGTGAGCTCTAGATTGTCCCATCCCAGATTCGCTCCGGGCGAACGAATATCGGTGCTATCCTTGTCGGACATGATCTATGAAGGACAAGTCCCACATATTTCCAGCTTTGTCTTGGCCTCGGGCGAGGTCTAGATTGTCCCATCCCAGATTCGCTCTGGGCGAACGAATCTCGGTGCTATTCTTGTCGAACATGATCCATGAAGGATGAGTCCCACATATTTTCTGCTTTGTCTAAGCCTCGGACGAGGTCAAGATTGTCCCATCCCGAATTCGCTCCGGGCGGACAAATCTTGGTGCTATCCTTGTTGGACTCGCTCCATGATGGACGAGTTCCACCTATTTTAGCTTTGTCTATCCCTCGGGCGAGGTCTAGATTGTCCCATCCCTGATTCGCTCCGCGCGGACGAATCTCGGTTGCATCCCTGTGGGACATGATCCTTGAAGGTCAAGTCCCACTAATTTTCAGCTTTGTCTAGGCTTCGGGCGAGGTCTAGATTGTCCCATCCTAGATTCGCTCCGCGCGGACGAATCTCGGCGCTATCCTTGTCGGACCTGACCCATGAAGGACATCTTCCACTTATTTCAGGTTTGTATAGGTCTCGGGCGAGGTCCAGATTGTGCCATCCAAGATTCGCTCCGGGCGGACGAATCTCGGTGCTATCCTTATCGGACATGACCCATGAAGGACAAGTCCCACTTATTTCAGCTTTGTCTTGACATCGGGCGAGGTCTAGATTGACCCATCCCTGATTCGCTCCGGGTGGACGAATCTTGGTGCTATCCTTGTCGGACATGATCCATGAAGGACAAGTCCCACATATTTCCAGCTTTGACTAGGCCTCTGGCGAGGGCTAGATTGTCCCATCCCAGATTCTCTCCGGGCGGACGAATCTCGGTGCTGTCCTTGTCGGACTTGACCCATGAAGGACGAGTCCGACATAATTTCAGCTTTGTCTATGCCTCGGGCGAGGTCTAGATCGTCCCATCCCTGATTCGCTCCGGGCGGACGAATCTCGATGCCATCCCAGTGGGACTTGATCTTTGATGGTCAAGTCCCACAAATTTTCAGCTTTGCCTAGGCCTCGGGCGAGGTCAAGATTGTCCCATCCCAGATTCGCTCCGCGCGGACGAATCTCAGTGCTATCCTTGTCGGACTTGATCCATGAAGGACAAGTCCCACATTTTTCCAGCTTTGTCTAGGCTTTGGGCGAGGTCTAGATTGTCCCATCCCAGATTCGCTCCACGTGGACGAATCTCGGTGCTATCCTTGTCGGACTTGACCCATGAAGGACAAGTTCCACTTATTTCAGCTTTGTCTAGGTCTCGGGCGAGGTCTAGATTGTGCCAACCATGATTTGCTCCGGGCAGACGAATCTCGGTGCTATCCTTATCGGACATGACCCATGAAGGACAAGTCCCACTTATTTCAGCTTTGTCTTGACCTCGGGCGAGGTCTAGATTGACCCATCCCTGATTCGCTCCGGGCGGACGAATCTTGGTGCTATCCTTGTCGGATATGATCCATGAAGGACAAGTCCCACATATTTCCTGCTTTGACTAGGCCTCTGGCGAGGTCTAGATTGTCCCATCCCAGATTCACTCCGGGCGGAAGAATCTCGGTGCTGTCCTTGTCGGACTTAACCCATGAAGGACGAGTCTGACATAATTTTAGCTTTGTCTATGCCTCGGGCGAGGTCTAGATTGTCCCATCCCTGATTCGCTCCGGGCGGACGAATCTCGGTGCCATCCCTGTGGGACTTGATCCTTGAAGGTCAAGTCCCACAAATTTTCAGCTTTGCCTAGGCCTCGGGCGAGGTCTAGATTATCTTTTCCCAGATTCGCTCCGGGCGGACGAATCTCAGTGCTATCCTTGTCGGACTTGATCCATGAAGGACAAGTCCCACATATTTCCAGCTTTGTCTAGGCCTCGGGCTAGGTCTAGATTGTCCCATCCCAGATTTGCTCCACGCGGACGAATCTCGGTGCTATCCTTGTCGGACTTGACCCATGAAGGACAAGTTCCACTTATTTCAGCTTTGTCTAGGTCTCGGGCGAGGTCAAGATTGTGCCATCCAAGATTCGCTCCGGGCGGACGAATCTTGGTGCTATCCTTGTCGGACTTGATCCATGATGGACCAGTCCCACAAATTTTCAGCTTTGCCTAGGCCTCGGGCGAGGTCTAGATTATCCTTTCCCAGATTCACTCCAGGCGGACGAATCTCAGTGCCATCCTTGTCGGACTTGATCCGTGAAGGACAAGTCCCACATTTTTCCAGCTTTGCCTAGGCTTCGGGCGAGGTCTAGATTGTCCCATCCCAGATTCACTCCGCGCGGACGAATCTCGGAGCTATCCTTGTCGGACTTGACCCATGAAGGACAAGTTCCACTTATTTCAACTTTGTCTAGGTCTCGGGTGAGGTCTAGATTGTGCCATCCAAGATTCGCTTCGGGCGGACGAATCTCGGTGCTATCCTTAACGGACATGACCCATGAAGGACAAGTCCCACTTATTTCAGCTTTGTCTTGACCTTGGGCGAGGTCCAGATTGTCCCATCCCTGATTCGCTACGGGTGGACGAATCTCGGTGCTGTGCTTGTCGAACATGATCCATGACGGATGAGTCCCACATATTTTCAGCTTTGTCTAAGCCTCGGGCGAGGTCAAGATTGTCCCATCCCTGATTCGCATCGGGCGGACAAATCTCGGTGCTATCCTTGTTGGACTCGCTCCAAGATGGACGAGTTCCACCTATTTTAGCTTTGTCTATGCCTCGGGCGAGGTCTAGATTGTCCCATCACAGATTCGCTCCGCGCGGACGAATCTCGGTGCCATCCCTGTGGGACTTGATCCTTGAAGGTCAAGTCCCACAAATTTTCAGCTTTGCCTAGGCCTCGGGCGAGGTCTAGATTATCTTTTCGCAGATTCGCTCCGGGCGGACGAATCTCAATGCTATCCTTGTCGGACATGATCCATGAAGGACAAGTCCCCCATTTTTCCAGCTTTGTCTAGGCTTCGGGCGAGGTCTAGATTGTCCCATCCCAGATTCGCTCCACGCGGACGAATCTCGGTGCTATCCTTGTCGGACTTGACCCATGAAGGACAAGTTCCACTTATTTCAGCTTTGTCTAGGTCTCGGGCGAGGTCTAGATTGTGCCTTCCAAGATTCGCTCGGGGCGGACGAATCTTGGTGCTATCCTTGTCGGACTTGATCCATGATGGACCAGTCCCACATATTTCCAGCTTTGTCTAGGCCTCAGGCGAGGTCTAGATTGTCCCATCCCTGATTCGCTCCGGGCGGACGAATCTCGGTGCCATCCTTGTCGGTCTTGATCCATGAAGGACAAGTCCCACATTTTTCCTGCTCTGTCTAGGCCTCGGGCGAGGTCTAGATTGTCCCATCCCAGATTCACTCCAGGCGGACGAATCTCGGTGCCATCCTTGTCGGACTTGATCCTTGAAGGAATAGTCCCCCATATTTTCTGCTTTGTTTATGCCTCGGGCAAGGTCTAGATTATCCTTTCCTTGATTCGCTCCGGGTGGACGATTCTTGGTATCCTTGTTGGACTCGCTCCATGATGGACGAGTTCCACTTATTTCAGCTTTGTCTATGCCTCGGGCGAGGTCTAGATTGTCCCATCCCA
>JAMKQA010008523.1:0-12552 GCA_024699735.1 Posidonia australis | reverse complement strand
AAACTAGGTTGGAGATGGGATCCAATCTTATCAAGATGCTTTGCATATATCAGTTACATACCCATCAAAATAAAGGGTATGTGCACACTCGTTACATATCCATCAAAAAAAGATGATTGCACCTATCAGTTGAATAAGAGAAATATATGAAATTGAAGGTCCCACCATGAATTCATGATCATGTACCTAGGTGAATTACTTAACAAAAAACTTGCTTCCGTGTACCACTTGACTACATATTTACAAATACTCGTATCAATCACTTAGCAGTGACCTTGTTGTCCAACATTTCTGATCTCATGTGTTTCGACATCTAAACTAAGTCATCTAGTTAAACTCAATTACTGATGTAAAGACTAAAAGCATTCAAAGCAGATCCATAACTAATTGGTCATTTCAAGCTCCCGAATTCTATTACACTTCAGAATTCAATTTTTGACCTCACAATACCATCCTCAACCTTAAGAACTGTAGGAGCATTGGCAACTTCATTACTAAACATGCCTTTTTCATGTAAGTATACATTTATCTTACTACCATAGCAGCAGACACATCCCACACTAGTCTCAATCAAGAGGTAAAATAGCCTGATCTTCAATAGCGACACTTGAATGAGCCAAATGAAAGTGATTTCGTAAGCATTAGATATATGAAACAAATGCATATTGTAACCATGCCGGCGACAGCCTCGGGCTTGGCGCGAAAGGCCAAATGCGCAGGGATCAGCAAAGTCACGACAAAAACAATAAAAATAAAAATGCAGGAGTCACCACTTAGTCTATTAAAATGGAAGACGAGGAAAACCATTTAAAAACATTCAAATCATGTAAAATAAGCCAAATGGAAAAGTAGGTCATAAACAAGAAAATTAGGCAAGGATCCCTGTTACGCACGAGGAAGGGGTTAGGCACCCTCATGCGCCCGATAAATCGGTCTTTCTATGGGTTTCTCGTTTGCTTATATGAAATGTCGACTTTTCAGCCTTTTCTGTACACCCGAGGGCAATATGCTATGCCATGCTAAGTGAGTGGTGTCTTATGCTAAAATAAGGGTGTATGGAGTGCAGGGTGTGTCCTAATGCTCAGAAGTATCGCTCATATAATGGGTCAAACATTGATGCAAAAATATTGCATAAATAAGATCAAGGATCAAAATACTTTGAGCGAATTTCATCCTTGCTTTATTATATGCCAAATGTGGTCTAACATGCATGAAAATGTCTGAAAATAGAGTTGGGTCTTCCTGGTATATCAGGGAAGAAAACCAAAAGAATCCAGAAGCAAATCAAAATCGAAAAACATGCTAAAAATCTTGTGAAAAGCTACTGTGTGTAACAGAAAACAGGCAGGTGTGCCTGTATGGTGCACCAGATTGGTGCTCCAGTCTGGTGCACTACCTATGTGCTCCTGTGTGGGCCAGAAAGAAGTGCCAAGGAAAATACAGAAATCAATGCAGTGCAATGTCACATATAAATGTGTTTTAGGAAATTGTGCGATGCAAAATCCTTTGCAAACTCAGAAAACATACTTTGTAAATCTAGAAAAATGCAAGTATGAGAAGATTTAGGGACCTTGTGCTCAAGGGCTAATAGCCTCGCACAAGATCACACCCTATTCATGCTAAATGAATGCAACAAGGTTCAGCCATGTCTTCTGGATCATAGGCTGATGCACAAGATTCTCCATATTGGAGTAAAGGGCAATCAGCCTACCAGAACATAGCCATGGGATGAAGATACAAAGTGTAAAAAATTTTAGAAAACAATATCATTTGAGGCTGAAATCATGCATGCAAAATCATGAAATATAAGAGAATCAGCACCAAAAGAATCAGACTCAAAGTCATCCTAGAAAACATGCAAATGGGGATGCAAAAGAGGGTGATCTGCTCTCTGACCAGTCTGGTGCACCAGAATGGTGCGCTAGATTGGTGCTCTGGTGTGGTGCGCCACTCTGGTGCTCCAATTTAGTGCGTCGGAATGGTGCATCCCAGAAAATCTGAATTAGACTGTAGTCTGGTTCAGAATTTGGTCCAGATTCAGAGATAAGTGATTTTTAATAATTGAATCAGTTATGCAGGCGATAAAAACTGAGATATGATAAGATGCAAAAAAATGGAAATCTCTCTTTATTTAAGTCCAAATCATAATAAACCATGGGTTATGGGTTGCATATACTTGCATGAGATCTTGAAAAATAGGAAATGAGAGAATAAACTTAACAAACCACATATGAATGATGAGCACACAAAGATTAAATTTGCTACTTACTTCCTAGCATGCATGCTCATGAATCATGGTTCCTAGTGTAAGGAAATAAAGAGGACAGACTAGTTTATAGACATGTCATAATGCAGATTTCTTCATTCAGATTTTACATGCAGAGTATCTTATACATGGGGTAATTTTCTCATCATGAATCTCATGTAAACAACAAGGAAAAAATCAGTTTATATGAAGTGCATGGCATACTTTATTTAGTGCAAGAGCTAAGATTAAAGATAAAAAGAAAAGAAAGGAACCTACCTTGTCCCAAGTGTTCCTTCTTAGAAAACCCAAGATAATATGATCCTTGTTGCTTTGGAAGGGCTGGAGATGCTTTAGAATGCAAGAGGATGCTCAAGAAAACGAGAATAGATTGCTGAAATCAGTATATGACTTGCTAATGGTGCTCTCTTGGATCTGGATTTCTTGATCAAGGGTCCCAAATGGCTGCCTATGGGGGTCCTTATATAGGAATTCTCAAGGGTAACTCCTATGGAATGCAGGCAGCCTCGTAAACGAAGAGTCTGGCGTAGATTCCATGGCATATTCGCTGGTGAAGGTTACAGACATGGGAGGTGGAAAGCCAGCAGCCAACAGCCTGAGAAGTGGCTGTGCACCAGCTTAGTGCGCCAGTTAGGTGCGCCACCTTGGTGCTTCAGCTAGGTGCGCCACTTCTATGCTCCTGCTTGGTGCTCTAGCTAGGTGCTCAACATTGGTGCTCTAACTTGGTGCTCTCCCCTACCTGTCTGGATTTCTAATTGAGCTGCGGGCCTGCTATAGGTTTAGCTGCTGGGATTGAGTTTGCCACATCCAAAGCAACATCTGGAAAATTCATCTATGAGTCACCGCAAAATCGAGGTGTCTACACATACAATGTGGAATAAAATCATTGGTAATGGAAGCAAAGGATGAATTGGACTCAAAAATGTGATATTAAGGTTAAGGTGGTTGTCCTTGGAAGGAACGAACTGAATGAAACTCAGAACAAAAAAAAAAAAAAAAAACAGAATGAAGGTGTTTTGTTGTAATAAAAACCAACAAAGATGAATGAGGCACAAAATTATCATATTACTATTAGCACAATAAACTGCAACATACCTTAGACAGGGAGGAGGAGGAGGATGCTGTGTCGATGGGGGGAATGTCGAGGAGGGGCTGCGGAGGAGGTCTACAACGTACATATTGCACATCGGTGGGGGGAGGCTCGCTCTAGCAACAGGTGGGAGGAGGAGGAGGAGGACGAATCTGTGTTGACGAGAGGACGCAGCGCTGATGAATGATGTCGGGGGACGCACCGTTGAGGAGGTGCTGCGAAGGAGCACTGTCGAGGAGGCGGAGGAGGTCGAGTGAAAGAGGAGAGGCAGAGGAGGAGGCAGACAAGTGTTTAGGGTAAGAAAGAAAGCGGTAAAACAACCCGCGTCGAAGTATTTTATACCTTAATTAGCGAGGACCTTAACAAGAACATTTCCTTGCTATTCACTAGCTAAATAATAAGCGAGGACATTGCGAGAAAAAATCCTCGCAAAAAAACTCGCTAATTATTGCGAGGTAATTTCCTCGCAAAATCCCCACTATATGTCCTCGTTATATTATTGCGAGGACATTTCCTCGCTAAGTCTTCGCTCTTTGTCCTTGCAAAATCTAGTTTTTCTTGTAGTGAATATAGTAAATTATGAGACTATTGCAATATCTTAAAGTCTAAGATTCCTGGCTCCATTGCAAAGTTGAATGTGGAGAGGCCATTTCCTAATAGTTCACCTTTGTTCCAAAGAATGTTTGTGTGTTTCGATGCTATGCGAAAAGGAATGTTACATTGTAGGCCCTTTTTGGGTCTTAATGGTTGCCATTTATATGACCCATACAAGGATATTCTTTTGAGTGTGTTTGCCATAAATGCCAACAACCAACATTTTCTTGTTTGTGTTGCTGTTGTGGAAGTTGAGAATAAGCATAGTTGGGCATGCTTCCTTACTAATGTCGTGGAGGCATTGGGTACTCCAGAAGTTGGATGGACGTTCAAATCTGACAGACAAAAGGTAGCATATGTCACCCCATTGGGTTTATAGCTTCATTCTTTCACTTAATATTTTGAATAACAGATTTGATGTTGTCTTTGAGGGCTTACTTCAAACAATCGATATGTCCATTAGTGGTTTTGACCATAGATATTGCCTATGTCATTTGCATGCAAATTTCAAAGACAAATTTAGAGGAAAGGTATAATAAAGATGGATTGTGGGCTACAACTAAGGCTTATAATGAGGCTTCCTTTAAGGAGAGAATGGCTCGCATAAGAAACATTAAGCCAAATGGTGAAAATGTGTTTCAATACCTTAATAGTATTCCACACTGTCATTGGGCTAGATATGTAATTAGCACCAAATCCAACTATGACCATGTTGAAAATAACAATAGTGAGAGTTGGAATAATGTCATAGAAGAAGCTTGAGGGAAGCCAATAATCAGTTTCTTTGAACATGTCAAGACATTTTTGATGAGGAGAAATCAAGAAAGAAGAAATGTTGATGCAAGCTCATTATTATGTCCCAACATAGCTGATGATTTGGAGAAAATTATTTTTGATTCAAGGAAGTGTGACATCTTCTATGCCGAAGTCTTTAAGTTTGAAGTTGAGTGTGCATCTAAATCATTTGAGGTCTTTTTGAAATAATGAACATGTGGACGTAGAAAGTGGGACCTCACAAGCATCCCATGTACACATGCAGGTTAATACATCAAGGCTAACTCTTATTGATATACTTTATAAGTCTAGGTGCAATAATACATTGGGTTTACACGCAGGCTAATACCTATTATTATAGTGTTATTTGTTTGCAATTGTAGCAATGTTGTATATGAAGCACAATGTTGAGGACTATGTCAGTCTATATTACCATACCAATACAAACAAAAAGGTGTATGAGCATGTAATGCCTCCAATTTCCACAATAATTTAAAACAATTTAAATTACAGGAAATTAAAAGTTAAACAATAATATCAATAACCAGGAACCTATGTGTTCGGCTACGAGACTACGGACTATGTGCACTATGCTACAGTCCATCTGCTTGCCTGCACATACAACCTAAAACCACAAAGAACAAGTATGAGTGACAAAAGTCACCCAGCACACACCCCACGAAAACGACGAGAAAGGAAACCAAATCAATTTTCCTTTAAAATCATTTTGCAAATCATTTCTCCAAAACCACCAAAACTCTCAAGGCAAAACCTCACTAGGCCCAAAACACACGAAAACATGGCCCACACCGGTTAAAACCACACATAATGGGTCAAGAAATCCGACGACAAGCAACCAACTTTGGCTACAAGCAGCCATCGAAATGTACTGCATTACCACGATGAAGCCACCTTGTGTAGGAGAGATCATCATCTTGCAATTTCCCACCTAGAGAACCCTCACAAAGCCAACTCCTTTCTGGGAAGGTAGTCTTGTCTCTCAGGACGCTACCAGCTACGGGACAAGTGTCCCACCCGCATTGGTCACCACAAGATACACCTCCTCACGGCGTCCTCTACATGGTGCTCAGGAGGGAGTGTCATACCTCTACACCCGACAGCACCTAAGCCTAACTGTTCACAGCGACAACAGGAGTATCATAACTCCCTGTGATGCTACAAAACACCTCAACCCGTGGACCTTAACCTCGGTCCCATGAATGACAGTCAAGGAGTATCCTACCTCCAAGCCCCGATGAACACTCACCTCGGTCTCTCAGCCCTCGACCTCAACCAGGGAGACACACCTGATCACTCAAGAATGTCGTCACATTCCCTGGTCTCGACGACACAATCCCATGGTGTCTCAGTCCGCATACAAAAAACCAGGAAAACTATTTTCTAAAATGGGCCAATTTATCTATTTGAAAACCATTTTATATCTTTAGTAACTCATTCAAAAACCTCGACAAAACAACACATCAGGTGTCCCACTAGACCCCCACTAATGGTCCACGATCCCATCATAATTAGGTAAAGCAAACCAATCTTGAAATCCTCGAAAATCCATTTTTTTTATAAGGGTAGTTGGGGCCTGAATAAGCAGACCATTTTTGAAAAATGAAATACCGAAATTCCCTAGTTCAGTCGATTGAAAAAGATCGATCGTCCAAATTGGGTACAAGTCGACACTCGAGGTATGGAATGGAATACCGAAAACCCAATCGATCGATCAAAAATAGCTATTTGGAAGTCCGATTTGGTTCGATCGACCAAACCTACACCAAGAGGACCAAAATTGATAGAAAAATGACATACCAAAATGGTTTAGTATGCCGTTTTCTGTGAAAGCAGAAAATAGTCCTAGCCACAAGCCTGTGAAATCGTCCAAAATGGGACCAAGGGGTGGACCTTCAAAACAAATACCACAAAATCCAACTAAAACATATGTTGTAGACTTTCGAGTCTAGAAATCCACACAATCAAAACCAAAATCCATCCATTATGCAAGGAAAAGAAAATTCGAGAAGCCACAAGAGTTGTAAATGACCCAAAAACACACAACGCCATTAATGGCTATAAATACTACCATAAGTCACCATAAATTCACAATAAGTTTTAGAAATATAAATTTACCTAGATTTCATGTATTCCTATTTAGGTAAATCATGATAGGAATGCAGGGGTGAGGTGCATACTTGCAAACGCTACCTCCGACGAACCACGCCAACTCCAGCCAACCACCAGTGACTCTAGGCGTCCACTGTCACTACACGACCTCAGGGACACCTCACCAGAGCTCCACGCACTGCCGCCCACTACCACACGCCATCGTCAGCCTTCGAGCACACTGAATAGAGGAAATGGGGGAGAAGGAAAATGTGAGGAGAGGGAGAGGGTGGGGGTGAGACAGGGAAGGGGGTGAGTGGAAGGGGAGAGAGGGAAGAAGGGATAGAGAGATAGTGGAGTGGAGGGGAAGGAAGAATGGCATGCTCAGGGAGGATGAGACACGGGAAAGAAGGAAAGGATGGACTGCTGCATGGGGAGGGTGTCTTGGCTTAAATAGTCACGCAGGGAGGAAGGTAAGCATGCATGCGCACCAACCAGCCTTCACCAACCAACCATGAACCCCACACACACACAATCTCCTGCTCCCAACACGAGGCCAACTGCAAGTCTCACCAATCGGCCCACAAACACGGGCCCCACATGGACCCACACACGGGTCCACAAGCATAGTGCCAACCACGCATAGTGCCTACCATGCATAGTTCCAACCACGTGGGGACAAGCATAGGAGAATCTAAGTAGAAGCCAGCCCACGAGGCCTAAGCCCAAAACCACATATTCACACAACGGACCTTTGGAACAGTAACATCCGTCTAGAAATAAATTCATTAAAAATGTAAATATTTACAAAATGAATTTACGAGTGTTACAAAGCACTTGGTACTTCCTATGCTTTATCTGAGTCAGTGGCCTACCACTAAGTTTGAGCAAGTGCTGCCACCTTTGGTCAATACATAACCGGAGAGATCGAAGAAGAAGAGAGACAAGCCTAATGATGAGAAGCAAAATCCAAACAAGGTGAGGAGATTGAAGACAATGATGACATGCTCAAAATATAATCAACATGGTCACAATTCAAGGACTTGTACATGGAAGGAAGGAGACCCTATTTAGCCAAAGGTGAGGCCTAGGAAGAGAGTTTCTGCAATGCAATAACCTCATCAAGTGCAGCACCACAGCTTTCTACAACACCACAATCTTCTATAGTACCACCTTCTAGAAGGATAAGAGCTTCACAAAGAGCCCAGACAAAAGGCACAGAGACTATCTTCATGGAGGGACAAAGGGTGTTGGGACAAGAAAGATCTAAGAGGCCACCAAGAAGGGCTCCAACAGTCCATTCAGCACAAGATTCATGTAGTTAAGAAGTATGCTTAGATTCATTGAAATTCTTAGATTCTGAATTAGCTCCTTGAATGTGGTGTAGTATCTGGTATAGCATCTGAATTAGTTCCCTGGTTATTTAGTATCTGAATATTTAGTTCCCGATGTAAGTTCCACATTTAGTTCTTAAATAGTATATGAATTAGCTTCATATGGGTGATATAGTATCTAGTATACATTTTCTTTCATGTATAGTATCTTGTACTCCATGTAGTATCTGATATAATATCCCTATGTGTGATATAGTATCAAATATAGTATCTGAATATTTTCCTTGATCTAAATTGAAGAATGACCAAATTCCTGAATGGTATCCAAATTAGCTCCCTGTGGGTGATATAGTATCAAATATAAATTTTCTTTCATGTATAGTATCTAGTACTACATGTAGTATTTGTATAGTATTTGATATTGTATCCTTGTGGGTGATATAGTATCTGATATAATATTTGAATATTGTATCCCTATGGATGATATAGTATCTGATATTGTATCCCTGTGGGTGATATAGCATCTAATATAATAGCTGAATATTGTATCCCTATGGATGATATAGTATCTGATATTGTATCCCTGTGGGTGATATAGTATCTAAATATTTTCCATGATCTAAATTGAAGAATGACAGAATTCCTAAATAGTATCTGAATTAGCTCCCTATGGGTGATATAGTATCTAGTATACATTTTCTTTCATGTATAGTATTTGGTACTCCATGTAGAATCTGATATAGTATCCTTGTGGATGATATAGTATCTGATATAATATCTAAATATTTTTCGTTTTATGTAATACAAATTTTTGCATTTGTTCTCCAATTAGATTTTTGAATGTTACAAGACTTCTTGCATTCTATTTTTGCATTTGTTCTTTTCCTTGTTAATTTTCTTTTCCTATACTTATGCACTTGTTCTTTGAATATCACTACAACAAATTTGATAAAGGCTGGTCGTAGGATTCGAGGAACTAGTAGTTCGGATCTCCTTCGGGCTTAGAAGAGTCATGAGACAAGTGGATAAAGCTAGTCCTAGGATTCAAGGAACCAAGGGCTTGGATCTCCTCCATACTTAGAGGAGTCACGAGACAAAAGGAAAAAAGACTGGTCCTACGATTCAAGGAACCAAAGGCTTGGATCTCCTCTGGACTTAGAAGAGTCACAAGACAAGAGGACAAAGACTGATCCTAGGATTCAAGGAATTAGAGACTTAGATCTCCTCCTGACTTAGTGGAGTCACAAGACAAAAGAATAAAGGTTGGTCCTTGGATTCAAGGAACTAGCAGCTTGGATTTCCTCCGGACTTAGAGGAGTCACGAGACAAAAGGATAAAGGCTGGTCCTAGGATTCAAGAAACCAGCGGTTCGTATCTCCTCTAGACTTAGAGGAGTCACGAGATAAAAGGATAAAGGCTAGTCCTAGGATTCAAGGAACTAGCGACTTAGATCTCCTCCAAACTTAAAGGAGTCACAAGAAAAAAGGAAAACAAACTGATCCTAGTATTCAAGAAACCAGAGGCTTAGATCTCCTTCGGACTTGGAGGAGTCACAAGACAAGAGGATGAAGATTGGTCTTAGGATTCAAGGAAGCAGAGGCTTAGATCTCCTCTGGACTTAGAGGAGTCACGAGACAAGAGGATAAAGGCTGGTCCTAGGATTCATGGAACCAGCGGCTCAGATCTCCTTCGGACTTAGAGGAGTCACGAGACAAGAGGATAAGGGCTGATCGTAGGATTCATGGAACCAGCGGCTTAGATCTCCTCCTGACTTAAAAGAGTCACGAGACAAGAGGATAAAGGCTGGTCCTAGGATTCAAGGAATCAACGGCTCGGATTTCCTTTAGACTTAGAGGAGTCACAAGATTAGAGGATAAAGGCTCGTCCTAGGATTCAAGGAACCAACAGTTTGGATCTCCTTCAGACTTAGAGGAGTCACGAGACAAAAGGATAAAGGCTAGTCCTAGGATTCAAGGAACCAGTGACTCGGATCTCCTCTGGATTTAGAGAAGTCATGAGACAAGAGGATAAAGGCTGGTCCTAGGATTCAAGGAACTAGAGGCTTAGATCTCCTCCAAACTTAAAGGAGTCACAAGACAAGAGGATAAAGATTGGTCTTAGGATTCAAGAAACCAGCGGCTCGGATCTCCTCCAAACTTAGAGGAGTCATGAGACAAAAGGATAAAGACTAGTTCTAGGATTCAAGGAACCAACGACTTGGATCTCCTCTAGGCTTAAAAGAGTTACGAGACAAAAGGAAAAAGGACTGGTCCTACGATTCAAGGAACCAAAGACTTGGATCTCACGAGACAAGAGGATAACGAGAATCTGCAACTCGCTTGCTGGCCAAGGGGCTTGTCTGCCTCGTTGTGTCACTACTTTGCCCATTAACTTGATGCTACCGATGTTATAGGACGATGATGGTTGAGCTGAGTAAACTGTTGCTCAGGTTTTGCACTAATACACGAGGCTTGGCTGGATAAAGGTTTCACGAGGGCATTGTTTCTTCCTTAAATAAGGTGGACTTGTTGGATGATCTCTGACAATACTCTAGGCTCATTGTTGTGCTGCTGATTGACCTTTGGGGAGTTCGACTTTGGCTACGGCTTATAGACTGTGTCTCGCATGTTGGCTAGGGGAGTACTAATATTCTGACTTTGCTTTAATCTTGGAGGGTTATGGTTGTTGTTTTCCTCCTTCTTGCGCTCGAGCTATGGAGCAGACACCATGTTCTGGGCGAAGATACTGTCCCAAAAAAGGACAACCAAAGAGGTAGCTGACATGCCCCTGGTTGATGTAGAAGGCTATCACCATAAAGGCAGTTGACATGTCCCTGATGTATGATATCCTCTACCAGATCTTTGGCCAAAGAGCAGCTGACATGCCCCTGGTTTAGGACCTAGCGAGGCTTTGCAAAGTGGACAAACGACTATGCATGTAGGAATGATAGTGTCATGTTGTATCACCTTTAGGATTTGGAATGCTAATGATGCCCGTTATGAGAAGAGGAGAAGACCTTGATTCACGAGACACTACCTGGACTTCTAGGCTATGGGTGACTCTCTGGAATGGGTGATTCGTGTGGGAGTAGCTCGTTGAAAAACATGGCAAATTAGGCTCCGTGTCAAACTCATAGGGACTTAAACTTATTTTTTTGACTTTTGGCTCATTTCTTTTCTCCCTCTTAGGCTTGTAGGCTCGCTCTAACCCTTGCTTGGGGGTAATGGGCATCCAGATTAGGATGAGGCTGCTGTAATTATGTGAGAGGAGTGGCTAGTTCCTTTGGTCATTTGGGCTCTTCGGATGTTTGTTTCGACTCCTCCCCAAGGTAAGTGATAGGGATAGAGTTGCCTTACTCGCCTCTCTCTCTTAGGGCTGGCTTCTGTCTGCTTATTTCTTTTGTGCCAATGTGGATATGTTTATTTTTCTTTTGGCTCATACTAAAGCTCGCTCCTAACATTTTGTCTCCCTTTGGAGGTGTAAGTCCCTAGCGGAGTTTGGACATTTCACCTAATCATGGTCGAATGGTGGCTCCCTCGCTCACTAGAGTGTCTGGGTAGTATCAACTGAAGAGGTATACACCCTTCTCAAGTAGGCTAGCTATTTTGATTTTCGTCATCGGGATATGATGCTGATGCATTTATGCGTAGATGCATACAACTATTGATATGCTTAAGTTGTTGATACGCACAAAAGCAAAAAGAGCAAATGCTATGGATTAGATGCGCATGGATTGCCTTTTTATTTTAGAAATATGTATGCATGATGGAGTGGTTGATGATGCATAATGTGCGAAAGGATACTTTGCGAGGCGAGGATACACGCCTTCTGCTCATTGGTAGTACTTCTTTAGATAACACACGTTGACTAGCTCGGATAGCTCAATGTTGTACATGTCCTCGAGGATTACTGCACCTCCCAAATAGACTTGCTTGATAATATAAGGAACATGCCAGTTAGGCCGGAATTTGCCTCGATCGTTAGGGAGATGTATGGCCCGTAAAACCAGATCGCCTGGTGTGACCATGTTGATGGAACCCTTGCACGACTCTCCTCCTACTGGGTGCGTGGAAGCACATGAGGAGACCCGATATGGTCACGACGAAGATGGTGAATCTGAAGGAAAAAACTTGACCCGCAAACACCAAGGGAAGATAAGAAGGATAAGGAAAGGAGTCGCCACCTAGTCTTTTAATGGAAAAACGAGGAAAACCAAAAACACAAGAAAACTTGGAAGCAAACAAGATGCAGAATGTATGTGTGTGCTCCGTGCCTAATGGATAATGCACAAATGAATGCGGGCCAGAGAAAGGGTAAGGATTCTGGTTACGCATGGGGAAGGAATTAGGCACCCCCATGCGCCCGAGAAAACTCGGTCTTTCTAG
>JAMKQA010008522.1:0-11792 GCA_024699735.1 Posidonia australis | reverse complement strand
CGCACGAAGCAAAGACTTGAAAGATGGGTTTCCAGAGTCCAGCCACAGCATAACAAGTGCCATGTCATTGCAACTGTGGCAATATTCAGCAATAAAAAGGACATGTCCCAAATCTACAGTGGCTCATGATCCTCAACAATCAATGCACTGATCAATATTTGCAATACTCAGGTGTCTCCACGGTTGAATACCCCCGCACAGCACATGGGCTAGCAGATATGGCAGTTATCTAGTGGGTCCCATCCAGCACAAGTATCTAAAGCGCGGAACGGTTGCCTTGCATTGCTGTCCTCCGCACTCTGCAGTTTGCGAAAAGGCAAAAGGAACGCCAAGAAGATGAATGCACAAGTCTTCGGGTTCACAAGATGGGGAATTTGCAGAAACCTCCTCGAGGTTGTGAAGCATGCAGAATAACTTACAGTGGCTGCACAAATTGCAGGAGTTGTCCAGCACCCAGCAGAATATCAAATATCATAGCAGCTACAACAATCAGTTATGCCCGATTGCGGATATGCCCCAACTTCTTGTGAAAGCCGCAGCAGGACCAGCACTCCAGCATGGAGGATATCACATACATCTCAGAACACTAGCTTCCATGCCGCAGAGCCAGCTGCAAGGATGACAGTTCTGCCCTCCAGTTTGCAACCAATTTTCCTCCTGGGGGACAATCCAAGGATCATCGCATTTGTTTTTTTTCTGGGTTCCCGCTCCGGGCGGACGAGAACCTTCAATCTCTTCCTTAGATTTTTGCGTGTGCGAAATCCTCTTCTTTGACCATTGACTGGGCGGTCTAGGTGCATTTCCTTTGCGCTAACCTTCGACCGGGCAGTCAAGGTCCTTTCCCTTTGACCTCTGATCGGACGGTCAAGGTTCTTTTTTTCCCTTGTTTGGCCTCTCGACCATTTGGTCGAGGTCTTTTCTTTGCATTCCTCAGATTTCGCGGGAGCGAAATCCTCTTGTTGACCTCTTGACCATTTGGTCAAGGTCTTCCCTTGCCTTCCATGGATTTCACGGGCGCGAAATCCTCTTGTTGACCGCTTGACCATTTGGTTGAGGTCTTCCATTGCTTTCCTAGGATTTCGCGGGCGCGAAATCCTCTTGTTGACCTCTTGACCAATTGGTCGAGGTCTTCCCTTGCCTTCCTTCGATTTCGCAGGTGCGAAATCCTCTTGTTAACCTCTTGACCATTTGGTCGAGGTCTTTCTTTGCATTCCTAAGATTTCGTGGGCGCGAAATCCTCTTGTTGACCTCATGACCATTTGGTCGAGGTCTTCCCATGCCTGCGAAATCCTCTAGTTGACCTCTTGACCATTTGGTCGAGGTCTACCATTACTTTCCTTGGATTTCACGGGCGCAAAATCCACTTATTGACCTCTTAACCATTTGGTCGAGGTCTTCCCTTGCCTTCCGTGGATTTCGCAGGCACGAAATTCTCTTTTTGACCAATTGACCATTTGGCCGAGGTCTTCCCTTGCCTTCCTTGGTTTTCGCAGGCGCGAAATCCTCTTTTTGACCTCTTGACCATTTGGTCGAGGTCTTCCCTTGCCTTCCTTGGATTTCGCGCCCGCGAAATCCTCTTTTTGACCTCTTGACCATTTAGTCGAGGTCTTCCCTTGCCTTCCTTGGATTTCGCAGGTGCGAAATCCTCTTGTAGACCTCATGACCATTTGGTCGAGGTCTTCCCTTGCTTTCCTTAGATTTCGCGGGTGCGAAATCCTCTTGTTGACCTCTTGACCATTTGGTCGAGGTTTTCCCTCGCCTTCCTTGGATTTCGCGGGCGTGAAATCCTCTTGTTGACCTCTTGACCATTTGGTCGAGTTCATCCATGGCCTTCCTTGGATTTCACGGGCGTGAAATCCTCTTGTTGACCTCTTGACCATTTGGTTTAGGTCTTCTTTTGCCTTCCTTGGATTTCGCGGCCCTGAAATCCTCTTGTTGACCTCTTGACCATTTGGTCTAGGTCTTCCCATGCCTTCCTTGGATTTCGCAGGCGCGAAATCCTCTTGTTGACCTCTTGACTATTTTGACGAGGTCTTCCCTTGCCATCCTTGGATTTCGCGGGCGAGAAAATCCTCTTGTTGCCACTCGACCATTTGGTCGAGGTCATTACGTTTCTTCCTCGGACTTCGTAGGCGCGAAATCCTCTTGATTGGCCGCTCGACCATTTGGTCGTGATCTTTCCCCTTCTTCCTTGGATTTCGTAGGCGCGAAATCCACTTTTTGACCTCTTGACCATTAGGTCGAGGTCTTCCCTTGCCTTCCGCGAAATCCTCTTTTTGACCTCTTGACCATTTGGTCGAGGTCTTCCCTAGCCTTCTATGGATTTCGCGGGCACGAAATCCTCTTTTTGACATCTTGACCATTTGGTCGAGGTCTTCCCTTGCCTTCCATGGATTTCGCGGGCGCGAAATCCTCTTGTTGATCTCTTGACCATTTGGTCGAGGTCTTCCCTTGCTTTCCTTGGATTTCGCGGGCGTGAAAACCTCTTGTTGAACTCTTCACCATTTGGTCGAGGTCATCCCTCGCCATCCTTGGATTTTGCTGGAACGTAATACTCTTGTAGACCTCTTGACCATTTTGTCGAGGTCTTCCCATGCCATCCTAGGATTTTGCGGGCGCGAAATCCTCTTGTTGACCTCTTTACCATTTGGTCAAGATCTCCCTTGCCTTCCTTGGAATTCGTGGGCGCGAAATCCTCTTGTTGACCTCTTGACCATTTGGTCTAGGTCGTCCCTTGCCTTCCATGGATTTCGTGGGCGCGCCGCGAAATCCATTTGTTGACCTCTTGACCATTTGGTCGAGGTCTTCCCATACCTTCCTTGGATTTCGCGGGCGCGAAAATCGTCTTGTTGCCTCTTGACCATTTGGTCGAGGACTTTCTATTTCTTCCTTGGACTTCGCAGGCTCGAAATCCTCTTGATTGGCCTCTCGAACATTTGGTCATGATCTTTCCCCTTCTTCTGTGGATCTGGCTGGCGCGAAATCCTCTTGTTGACCTCTTGAACATTTGGTCGAGGTCTTCCCATGCCTTCTGTTGATTACGCGGGCGCGAGATCCTCTTTTTGACCCCTTGACCACTTGGTCAAGGTCTTCCCTTGCCATCCTTGGATTTCGTGGGCGCGAGATCCTCTTGTTGACCTCTTGACCATTTGGCCGAGGTCTTCCCATGCCTTCCGTGGATTTTGCGGGCGCGAAATCCTCTTGTTGACCACTTCAGTATTTGGTCGAGGTCTTCCCTTGCCTTCCTTGGATTTCGCGGGCGCGAAATCCTTTTGTTGACCTCTTGAACATTTGGTCGAGGTCTTCCTTTGCTTTCCTTGGATTTCGCGGGCACGAAATACTCTTGTTGACCTCTTGACCAATTGGTCGAGGTCTTCCTTGCCTTCCTTGGATTTCGCGGGTTCGAAATCCATTTTTCGACATCTTCACCAATAGGTCGAGGTCTTCCCATGCCTTCCTTGGATTTCACGGGCGCGAAATCCTCTTTTTGAACTCTTGACCATTTGGTCGAGGTCATCCCTTGCCTTCCGTGGATTTTGCGGTTGCGAAATCCTCTTGTTGACCTCTTGACCATTTGGTCGAGGTCTTCCCTTGCCTTCCTTGGAATTCGCGGGTACGAAATCCTCTTGTTGACCTCATGACCATTTTGTCTAGGTCTTCCCTTGCCTTCCTTGGATTTCACAGGCACGAAAATCCTCTTGTTGCCACTTGACCATTTGGTCGAGGTCTTTCTGTGTCTTCCGTTGACATCGCAGGCGCGAAATCCTCTTGATTGGCCACTCGACCATTTGGTCATGATCTTTCCCCATCATCTATGAATCTCGCGGGTGCGAAATCCTCTTGTTGACCTCTTAACCATTTGGTCGAGGTCTTCCCATGCCTTCCGTTGATTTCTCGGGCGCGAGATCCTCTTTTTGACCTCTTGACCATTTGGTCGAGGTCTTCCCTTGCCATCCTTTGTTTTCTCGGGTGCGAGATCCTCTTGTTGACCTCTTGACCATTTGGTCGAGGCCTTCCCTTGCCTTGCCTGGTTTTCGCCGGTGCGAAATCCTCTTGTTGACCACTTAAGCATTTGGTCGAGGTCTTCCCTTGCCTTCCTTGGATTTCACGGGCGCGAAATCCTCTTGTTGACCTCTTGAACATTTGGTTGACGTCTTCCTTTGCTTTCCTTGATTTCGCTGGCGCGAAATACTCTTGTTGACCTCTTGACCATTTGGTAGAGGTCTTCCCTTGCCTTCCTTGGATTTCGCGAGCACGAAATCCTCTTTTTGACCTCTTTACCATTTGGTCGAGGTCTTCCCTTGCGTTCCTTTGATTTCGCGGGCGCGAAATCCTCCTTTTGAACTCTTGACCATTTGGTCGAGGTCTTCCCTTGCCTTCCTTGGATTTCGCTGCGAAATCCTCTTGTTGCCTCTTGACCATTTGGTCGAGGTCTTCCCTTGCCTTCCTTCGATTTCGCGGGGGCGAAATCCTCTTGTTGACCTCTTGACCATTTGGTCTAGGTCTTCCCTTGCTTTCCATGGATTTCGCGGGCGCGCCGAGAAATCCTCCTGTTGACCTCTTGACCAATTGGTCGAGGTCTTCCCTTGCCCTCCTTGGATTTCGCGGGAGCGAAAATCCTCTTGTTGCCTCTTAGCTTTTTGGTCGTCGTCTTCCCTTGCTTTCCTTGGATTTCACGGGCGCGAAATCCTCTTGTTGTCCTCTTGACCTTTTGGTCAAGGTCTTCCCTCGCTTTCCTTGGATTTCGCGGGCGTGAAATCCTCTAGTTGTCCTCTTGACCATTTGGTCAAGGTCTTCCCTCGCCTTCCCTTGATTTCACGGGCGCGGAATCCTCATGTTGACCACTTGACCATTTTGTCGACGTCTTCCCTTTCCTTCCTAAGATTTCGCGAGAGCGAAATCCTCTTGTTGACCTCTTGACCAATTGGTCGAGGTCTTCCCTTGCCATCCTTGGATTTCCCGGGCGCGAAATCCTCTTGTTGACCTAATGACCATTTGGTCTAGGTCTTCCCTTGCCTTCCATGGATTTCGCGGGCGCACCACGAAATCCTCCTGTTGACCTCTTGACCATTTGGTCGAGGTCTTCCGTTGCCTTCCTTGGATTTCGCGGGCGCGAAAATCCTCATTGTTGCTCTTGTCCTTTTGGTCGTGGTCTTCCCTTGCTTTCCTTGGATTTCGCGGGCGCGAAATCCTCTTGTTGTTCTCTTGACCATTTGGTCAAGGTCTTCCCTCGCCTACCTTTGATTTCGCGGGCGCGAAATCCTCTTGTTGGCAACTTGACCATTTTGTCGAGGTCTTCCCTTTCCTTCCTAGGATTTCACGGGCGCAAAATCCTCTTGTTGGCCTCTTGACCATTTGGTCGAGGTCTTTCCATTTCTTCCTTGGACTTCACTGGCGCAAAATCCTCTTGATTGGCCTCTCGACCATTCGGTCGTGATCTTTCCCCTTCTTCCTTGGATGTCGCAGGCGTGAAATCCTCTTGTTGACCACTTGAGCATTTGGTCGAGGTCTTCCCTTGCCTTCCTTGGATTTCTCGGGCGCGAGATCCTCTTGTAGACGTCTTGACCAATTGGTCGAGGTCATCCATGCCTTCCTTGGATTTCGCGGGCGCGAAATCCTCATGTTGACCTCTTCACCATTAGGTCGAGGTCTCCCTTTGCATTCCTTGACCTCTTGACCATTTGGTCGAGGTCTTTCTATTTCTTCCTTGGACTTTGCAGGCGTGAAATCCTCTTGATTGGCCACTCGAACATTTGGTCATGATCTTTCCCCTTCTTCTGTGGATCTCGCGGGCGTGAAATCCTCTTGTTGACCTCTTGACCATTTGGTCGAGGTCTTCCCATGCCTTCCGTTGATTACGCGGGCGCGAGATCCTCTTTTTGACCCCTTGACCATTTGGTCGAGGTCTTCCCTTGCCATCCTTGGATTTCGCGGGCGCTAGATCCTCTTGTTGACCTATTGACCATTTGGCCGAGGTCTTCCCATGCCTTCCGTGGATTTCGCAGGCGCGAAATCCTCTTGTTGACCACTTCAGTATTTGGTCGAGGTCTTCCCTTGCCTTCCTTGGATTTCGCGGGCGTGAAATCCTCTTGTTGACCTCTTGAACATTTGGTCGAGGTCTTCCTTTGCTTTCCTTGGATTTCGCGGGCACGAAATACTCTTGTTGACCTCTTGACCAATTGGTCAAGGTCTTCCTTGCCTTCCTTGGATTTTGCGGGTGCGAAATCCACTTTTCGACATCTTCACCAATAGGTCGACGTCTTCCCATGCCTTCCTTGGATTTCACGGGCGCGAAATCCTCTTTTTGAACTCTTGACCATTTGGTCGAGGTCATCCCTTGCCTTCCATGGATTTCGCGGTTGCGAAATCCTCTAGTTGACCTCTTGACCATTTGGTCGAGGTCTTCCCTTGCCTTCCTTGGAATTCGCAGGTGCGAAATCCTCTTGTTGACGTCATGACCATTTTGTCTAGGTTTTCCCTTGCCTTCCTTGGATTTCGCGGGCGCGCTGCGAAATCCATTTGTTGACCTCTTGACCATTTGGTCGAGGTCTTCCCTTACCTTCCTTGGATTTCGCAGGCGTGAAAATCCTCTTGTTGCCACTTGAACATTTGGTCGAGGTCTTTCTGTGTCTTCCATTGACATCGTAGGCGAGAAATCCTCTTCATTGGCCACTCGACCATTTGGTCATGATCTTTCCCCATCTTCTGTGGATCTCGCGGGTGCGAAATCCTCTTGTTGACCTCTTGACCATTTGGTCGAGGTCTTCCCATGCCTTCCGTTGATTTCACGGGCGCGAGATCCTCTTTTTGACCTCTTGACCATTTGGTCGAGGTCTTCCCTTGCCATCCTTTGTTTTCTCGGGCGCGAGATCCTCTTGTTGACCTCTTGACCATTTGGTCGAGGTCTTCCCTTGCCTTGCCTGGTTTTTGCAGGTGCAAAATCCTCTTGTTGACCACTTAAGCATTTGGTCGAGGTCTTCCCTTGCCTTCCTTGGATTTCACGGGCGCGAAATCCTCTTGTTGACCTCTTGAACATTTGGTCGACATCTTCCTTTGCTTTCCTTGATTTCGCGGGCGTGAAATGCTCTTGTTGACCTCTTTACCATTTGGTAGAGGTCTTCCCTTGCCTTCCTTGGATTTCACGGGCACGAAATCCTCTTTTTGACCTCTTGACCATTTGGTCGAGGTCTTCCCTTGCGTTCCTATGATTTCGCGGGCGTGAAATCCTCCTTTTGACCTCTTGACCAATTGGTCGAGGTCTTCCATTGCCTTCCTTGGATTTCGCGGAAGCGAAAATCCTCTTGTTGCCTCTTAACCTTTTGGTCGTGGTCTTCCCTTGCTCTCCTTAGATTTCACGGGCGCGAAATCCTCTAGTTGTCCTCTTGACCATTAGGTCAAGGTCTTCCCTCGCCTTCCTTGGATTTCGCGGGCGCGAAATCCTCTTGTTGACCACTTGACCATTTTGTCGAGCTCTTCCCTTGCCTTCCTAGGATTTCACGGGCGCGAAATCCTCTTGTTGACCTCATGACCATTTGGTCGAGATCTTCCCTTGCCATCATTGGATTTCGTGGGCGCGAAATCCTCTTGTTGACCTTTTGACCATTTGGTGAAGGTCTTCCCTTGTCTTTCTTGGATTTCGCGGGCGCGCCGTGAAATCCTCTTGTTGACCACTTGACCATTTGGTCGAGGTCTTCCCTTGCCTTCCTTGGATTTCGCGGGCGCAAAAATCCTCATGTTGCCTCTTGACCATTTGGTCAAGGTCTTCCCTTGGCTTCCTTGGATTTCGCGGGCACGAAAATCCTCATGTTGCCTCTTGACCATTTGGTCGAGGTCTTTCCGTTTCTTCCTTGGACTTTGCAGGCGCGAAATCCTCTTGATTGGCCTCTCGACCATTTGGTCGTGATCTTTCCCTTTCTTCGTTGGATCTCGCAGGCGCGAGATCCTCTCGTTGACCTCTTGAGCATTTGGTCGAGGTCTTTCCTTCCCTTCCTTGGTTTTTGCGGGTGCGAGATCCTCTTTTTGACCTCTTGACCATTTGGTCGTGGTCTTCCCATTTCTTCTATGGATTTCGCGGGCGCGAGAACCTCTTGTTGACCTATTGACCATTTGGTCAAGGCCAACCCTTGCCTTCCTTGGATTTCTCAGGCGCGAGATCCTCTTGTAGACCTCTTGACCATTTGGTCGAGGTCTTCCCTTGCCTTCCTTGGATTTCGCGAGCGCGAAAATCCTCATGTTGCCACTTGACCATTTGGTCGAGGTCTTTCCGTTTCTACCTTGGACTCTGCTGGCGCGAAATTCTCTTGATTGGCCTTTCGACCATTCGATCGTGATCTTTCCCCTTCTTCCTTGGTTCTCGCAGGTGTGAAATAATCTTGTTGACCACTTGAGCATTTGGTCGAAGTCTTCCCTTGCCTTCCTTGGATTTCGCAGGCGCGAAAATCCTCTTGTTGCCTCTTGACTTTTTTGTCGTGGTCTTCCCTTGCTTTCCTTGGATTTCGCGGGCGCGAAATCCTCTTGTTGTCCTCTTGACCATTTGGACAAGGTCTTCCCTCGCCATCCTTGGATTTCGCGGGCGCGAAATCCACTTGTTGACCACTTGACCATTTTGTCGAGGTCTTCCCTTGCCTTCCTAGGATTTCATGGGCGCGAAATCCTCTTGTTGACCTCTTGACCAATTGGTCGAGGTCTTCCCTTACCATCCTTGGATTTCGCGGGCGCGAAATCCTCTTGTTGACCCCTTGACCATTTGGTCTAGGTCATCCCTTGCCTTCCATGGATTTCGCGGGCGCACCGCGAAATCATCCTGTTGACCTCTTGACCATTTGGTCGAGGCCTTCCGTTGCCTTCCTAGGATTTCGTGGGCGCGAAAATCCTCATTGTGCCTCTTGACCTTTTGGTCGTGGTCATCCCTTGCTTTACTTGGATTTCGCGGGCGCGAAATCCTCTTGTTGTCCTCTTGACCATCTGGTCAAGTTCCTCCCCCACCTTCTGTGGATTTTGAGGGCGTGAAATCCTCTTGTTGGCCACTTGACCATTTTGTCGAGGTCTTCCCACGCCTTCCGCGAAATCCTCTTTTTGACCTCTTGACCAATTAGTCGAGGTCTTCCCTTGCCATCCTTGGATTTCGTTGGCGCGAAATCCTCTTGTTGACCTCTTGACCATTTGGTCTAGGTCTTCCCTTGCCTTCCCTGGATTTCGCGGGAGCGCCTCGAAATCCTCTTGTTGACCTCTTGACCATTTGGTCGAGGTCTCCCTTTGCTTTCCTTGGATTTCGCGGGTGCGAAATCCTCTTATTCACCTCGTGACCATTTGGTCGAGGTCTTCCCTTGCCTTCCTTGGATTTCGCGGGCATGAAATCCTCTTTTCGACCTCTTGAGCATTTGGTCGAGGCTTCCCTTGCCTTCCTTGGATTTCGCGGGTGCGAAATCCTCTTTCTGAACTCCTGACCATTTGGTCGAGGTCATCCCTTGCCTTCCTTGGATTTCGCAGGCGCGAAATCCCCTTGTTGACCTCTTGACCATTATGTCTAGGTCTTCCCTTTCCCTCCTGCGAAATCCTCTTGTTGACCTCTTGATCATTTGGTCAAGGTCTTCCCTTGCCTATCTTGGATTTCGCGGGCGCAAAATCCACTTTTTGGCCTCTTGACGATTTGATCGAGGTCTTCCCTTGCCCTCCTCGGATCTCGCGGGTGCGAAATCATCTTGTTGACCTCTAGACCAATTGGTCGACGTCTTCCCTTGCCTTCCATGGATTTCGCAAGCGCGAAATCCTCTAGTTGGCCTCATGGCCATTTGGTCGAGGTCATCCCTTGCCTTCCGTGTATTTCGCAGGCGTGAAATCCTCTTGTTGGCCTCTCGGCCATTTGGTCGAGGTATTCCCGTGCCATCCTTGGATTTTGCGGGCGCGAAATCCTCTTGTTGACCTCTTGACCATTTGGTCGAGGTCTTCCCTTGCCATCCATGGATTTCACGAGCGCGAAATCCTCTTGTTGACCTCTTCACCATTTGGTCGAGGTGTTCCCTTGCCTTTCATGGATTTCGCGGGCGCGGAATCCTCTAGTTGACTGCTTGACCATTTGGTCGAGGTCCTCCATTACCTTCCCATGAAATCCTCTTGTAGACCACTTCACCATTTGGTCAAGGTCTTCCCATGCCTTCCAGGGATTTCGCTGGCGCAAAATCCTCTTTTTGACCTCATTACCATTTGGTCGATGTCTTCCATTGCCTCCCATGTATTTTGCGGGTGCGAAATCCTCTTTTTCACCTCTTGACCATTTGGTCGAGGTCTTCCCATGCCTTCCTTGGATTTCGTGGGCGTGAAATCCCGCAAAATCCTCTTGTTGACCTCTTGACCATTTGATCAAGGTCTTCCCTTGCCTTCCTTGGATTTCGCGGGCGCGAAAATCCTCTTGTTGCCTCTTGACTTTTTTGTCGTGGTCTTCCCTTGCTTTCCTTGGATTTCGCGGGCGCGAAATCCTCTTGTTGTCCACTTCACCATTTGGACAAGGTCTTCCCTCGCCTTCCTTTGATTTCGCAGGCGCGAAATCCACTTGTTGACCACTTGACCATTTTGTCAAGGTCTTCCCTTGCCTTCCTAGGATTTCACGGGCGCGAAATCCTCTTGTTGACCTCTTGACCAATTGGTCGAGGTCTTCCCTTACCATCCTTGGATTTTGCGGGCGCGAAATCCTCTTATTGACCCCTTGACCAGTTGGTCTAGGTCTTCCCTTGCCTTCCATCGATTTCGCGGGCGTGCTGCGAAATCATCCTGCTGACCTCTTGACCATTTGGTCTAGGTCTTCCCTTGCCTTCCCTGGATTTCGCGGGAGCGCTGCGAAATCCTCTTGTTGACCACTTCACCATTTGGTAGAGGTCTCCCTTCGCTTTCCTTGGATTTCGCGGGTGCGAAATCCTCTTATTGACCTCATGACCATTTGGTCGAGGTCTTCCCTTGCCTTCCTTGGATTTCGCGGGCACGAAATCCTCGTTTTGTCCTCTTGAGTAGTTGGTCGAGGCTTCCCTTGCCTTCCTTGGATTTCGCGGGTGCGAAATCCTCTTTCTGAACTCCTGACCATTTGGTCGAGGTCATCCCATACCTTCCTTGGATTTCGCGAGCGCGAAATCCCCTTGTTGACCTCTTGACCATTTGGTCGAGGTCTTCCCTTGCCATCCCGCGAAATCCCCTTGTTGACCTCTTGACCATTTGGTCAAGGTCTTCCCTTGCCTTCCTTGGATTTCGCGGGCGCAAAATCCACTTTTTGGCCTCTTGACGATTTGGTCGAGGTCTTCCCTTGCCCTCCTCGAATCTCGTGGGTGCGAAATCCTCTTGTTGACCTCTAGACCAATTGGTCGACGTCTTCCCTTGCCTTCCATGGATTTCGCAAGCGCGAAATCCTTTTGTTGGCCTCTTGGCCATTTGCTCGAGGTCATCCCTTGCCTTCCGTGGATTTCGGAGGCGTGAAATCCTCTTGTTGGCCTCTCTGCCATTTGGTCGAGGTCTTCCCGTGCCTTCCTTGGATTTCACGGGTGCCGTGGATTTCGGAGGCGTGAAATCCTCTTGTTGGCCTCTCTGCCATTTGGTCGAGGTCTTCCCGTGCCTTCATTGGATTTCACGGGCGCGAAATCCTCTTGTTGACCTCTTGACCATTTGGTCGAGGTCTTACCTTGCCATCCTTGGATTTCGCGGGCGCGAAATCCTCTTGTTGACCACTTGACCATTTGGTCGAGGTCATCCCTTGCCTTTCATGGATTTCACGGGCGTAGAATCCTCTATTTGACCTCATGACCATTTGG
>JAMKQA010008521.1:0-12867 GCA_024699735.1 Posidonia australis | reverse complement strand
AAAAAACTATTTTAAAACTCTAAGGACTGAAATGCAAATGTCTGGACCCATATGCAATAAAAAGGACTGAAATGTAATAAAAAAGGACCTAAACGTAATAATAAAAAACTAACATGAATGGGCCATAAATGGCCCATTCGGAGATCGCCGACGCACTGCCGCCGGCGATCTTTTCCGACGACCTCCCAGGGACGACTCCGGCCACGGCGAGGCGCGGGAGGCTAGGGGAAGCTTGGCGGAGGCGTGGCGAGGCTCCTGGAGGCGCCGGCAAGGCTTGGGGAGGTCCGAGATGTCCCCCCCACCTCGAGCTCCGGTGAGGTGTTTGGCGGCGGTGGCTGGAGCGGTACGGGGCACTGTCGTCGTGCAGAGCGGCGCGGGATTGCTCGGAGGCTTGCGGGGAGGCCTCCGAAGGCCTCGGCTTGGAGCGGGAGGCGTCGGAGCGGTGCGGGACTCCTCGCCGGAGGAGCCTGCTGCCAAATGAGCATCAACCGGATCTGATTGGGACCTATGTGGACTAGGATTTTGGTGGTCGCAACCAGAGCATCAACCGGAGGAGCCTGCTGCCAAATGAGCTCAAAATTGGGGTGTCTACACCTAATATATCTCCTAGCTAGAAAAGCACATTGGGAATTGTCATTGATATCGTTAAGAACAGGGGTAAATCTGGTAGCTAAGTATTTTATAATGATCTTATAGGAGCTATTAAGTAAGCTAATTGGTCTGAAATCCTTAATACATTGTGCTCCTTCTTTTTACGGGATGAGAGAAATGAAAGTCTGATTGATAGGTCTCAGAAATTCTATGTCCCAAGATTCATGGAATTGTTTAAACACTTCAAAGTTATCTTACTTAAAGATTTCCCATAATTGTTGAAAGAAAATTAAGGGAAATTCATCTAGCCTAGGAGATTTGTCACTAGGTAGGTTAAAAATACCTTTTTTAATCTCTACCAAAGTGAATGGCACCTCCAATATGTCTGGATTAGATATTTTCCTAGGGAGTAAGAAATTCTAATCAAGTTCCCCAACCTGCTGAATATGTTTATTAAATAGCTCTGTGAAGTGCTTTTCTACTTCATAACCAATGTTTACAGGAGTGATCAAGAGAGTGTCATTAACCATAAGTGAGGATAAGGTATTAATCCTCCTACAACACCTAACCATATTATGGAAGAAGATTGTGTTCAAGTCACCCTCTTTAAGTCATTGAATTCTAGACTTTTGTCTCCAATATGTCTCCTGTTCCAATAGAAGGTTATAATGCTCAGATCTAAGGCTTTTCTTGAGATCCCATATATCCTTATTCAGTGGCAAGGATTCTACCGTTAGATCTATCTTAGAAATTTGGGACTCAATGAATGCAAGTCTATTCCTTCTATCCTCCCTAATAGGAATAATCCAATTCTTAATATGCATCTTAAGGTTTTTACGTCTATGTGCTAAACATGCAATATTCTGTCACCATTGCTTTTTATCCAATATTCTGTCACCATCTCACTAAAACTAGGGATATGCAACCAAGATTTATAAAATTTAAAGGAGGAAGGTCCCCGGTCACACAGTTTGGTATCAAGGATAATTGGTATGTGATCAAACACCACCCTTGCTTTCCCAACACAAAGGGAGTCAGGATACTTGGAGAACCAATTGGTGCTGACAAGAAACCTGTCTAGCTTCACCATGGTAGGTGAAGATTGAAAATTAGACCAGATATATAGGCAATTATTAGGAGGAAAGTCCACTAAAAGATTAGATTCAATAAATTCATTGAAATCAGTCATCTGAACAGAGATACAAATTTTTGAGGAATGTTCATGAGAAAACCTAGTAATATTAAGGTCTCCCCCAATTATCCAATTGTCATTAACAGTTCTGCATAGATTTTTCAGTTCAGATAAAAAGGCAAAATTTAGTCTCAGATCACAAGGTCCATAAACACCAATAAGCCATCATACTAAACCATTTTCATGGGATCTAAATTTAATGGATAAGCTATAGGTAGCTAGAATAATGTCTACTGATTCAAGAAAAGTGTCATTTCATCCTATAAGAATGTCACCACAGGCCCCAAGAGAAGGAAGGCAAGACCATTGAGAAATTTTGCCTCCACCCAAG
Source organism: Posidonia australis (assembly GCA_024699735.1). Taxonomy (NCBI): domain Eukaryota; kingdom Viridiplantae; phylum Streptophyta; class Magnoliopsida; order Alismatales; family Posidoniaceae; genus Posidonia; species Posidonia australis. Next base: position 10,753 of record JAMKQA010008521.1, on the reverse strand, counting down.
GACCTAAGCATTGCATGGGTAAAATTTTCTTTTTTTGTCTCACTAATAATAATAATGTCACATTTATTCATCCTAATCAGATTTCTTACTGCTCTTTTTTTTCCACTGTCCCAATCCTCTAATATTCCATGCAGCAAAAATCATTAAGGTGTTGGGGATAAACGTAGAGAAGTAAAATTCTCCACAAAAGAGATGCTATCATCTAAATTTATAGAGGATAAACCCTAATTTGCTCTGACCTCATTAAAAAATGTCTTAGCTTCTGAGATAGTATCCAACTTAATGCCAATGTTATTGCAAAAAGACTGAAATTATTCATAGGATTCCTAAAGAAGAACATCATTAAGTAAATTACTACTAATCAAGTTGCCAGAATTGTCTGTAACAGAATCAAAGGAAAAACTTTCAGAATTAAGAGAGCTAGAGCAAGTGCATGCTTCAGTAAGCCTAATAATTGAATTATGCAGTTTACCTGGTGCATGGACTGGTGTTGCTGGTTGAGAGGACTCCCTAGCTCCAACTCCAAGGCTATCTTCCTTTAGGCAGCCAAAAACAGTAGAACTTTCTTGAATTTGGCTAGTGTAATGTTTCTAGCAGAGATTTCAGCTTTCATAAATTTTGCAGTATCCATAACCCCCCCCCCCCCGACCACCATCAACAAAAAAAGGTTTGGAGGATGTAATAGGAGCCAAGCCAAAAGAAGTTGAGGGTTGCTGAGTTTTTCCAGAACCAGAATTGGTAGGGGTAGGAAGGATCCTAGCAGAAGTGGTGGCAAGTTAAATGTGGAGGGATGGGACTGAATTTGTGTTCCTAGTCCAGACATTCTTCCTAGAGCGTGGAGCTTTGCCCCCTTGCCACCTCTCCAACCCTTGTTATTTTTAAAAGATTTGCGATTAAGGTTAAGCCCACTAGCTACTAAAGAAGAAGAATTGGAATTTCTGGGCCAAGGAGGAAGTGAGGCAGAGGATGTAGTAGAGAGAGGACAGATATCCCAGTTATGACAAAATTTAACAGAGTATACAATTCTAGCATATGCAAAAAATCTAGTATTAGGGATTTCTTTCCCAGGACGGATAAGAATCCGAGCTCTGGCGAAGCCTAGGAACTTAAATCTATTAACAGAAATGTCTACCTCTAGTAGATCAGCAAAATCCAAGACCATGTGACGAAAAACTTCTATATTCTAGAGGTGATGGGGAATCCCTTCAAGCCTAATCCAAACCCCCTCTTCCTTAACTATGAAGACACCATTTGAGTTAACTAACCAGGGGATGTATGAAGCAGGGAGCGTTTGCAGAGAGGAACCATAGAGATTCAGGGCCTCATTGCGGGATAGGATAGAAGGAAACTTGAAAAGGTACTTCCTAGGGGAGAAGTCAATGACCTCAACCGAGACTGAAGATGGCCAGTTAGTCCATACGTGGTCCTCAAGAATGGTCTTGTTAAGGTGTAGGGAGTGTGTAGTAACGATGGCACATGAAGAAAAAAAAGGATAGCTGCTCGCAAACAGCATCAGATGGGGGAAGGGTGATGGGGTTATAGGGAGATTGTCCAGTCATTATCAAGGACTCCTAGAAAAATTTACAGATAGCAACAGAGTGAGTTGAGGACTTACACTTAAAATAGGAGCTAGAGAACTTGCAATAATGTTTAGTATGCCCCCGGAGACCACAAGAGAAGCACCTCCCTTGCAAACGGTAGAATCTTACCAGTGGATTGAAGGCCTTCCTTCGAGAGACCACTTCCCAGTTTCCTTCCCAATCGTCGAATGATGGAGCTTCAGAGGTAAGCTCAGATGCAAATGAAGCAAAACTTACGAGAGGGGGTTTAGGTGGAGAAGCAAGTGGGGAGAAACAAGAACCCACAATAGAGTAAGGAGAGTGTATCTCGTTGTCAAAGGAAATCTCAGAAATAGGGGGTGAAGTCAGCTTTTCTAGAACTGAGGACAGAGAGGGAGTCGAAGAGTTTCGTTCAAAAGAAGAAAGAGGGAAGGAATTATTAATTAAAGGCGTACTTTGTTTGAAAAGGTGACAAGACCCGTCATGGGATTCGATGTGTCATTAATTAGAAAATCAGAGTTAATTATGCCATTATCCACAATTAGTCCAGTAAAATCTTTTAATTGAGAGGCATTAGGGTAATTCATCTCGATGCAATCATTAATAAAATTAAAACAGTCTTTATTAGGAGGGCTAAATAAGGTATAGTTCCACAGAGAAACCAAAGCAGCATTAATGTGCACCGAACTATTAGGGCCTCGAAAACCCTACCCACAAGAAACAACCTTGCCTAGGTCAAGGTGAACACCGACCGGTGAAAGGATGGCTGGAGTCGGAGAAGAGGGGATCCAAACTGGATTAGCAAGAGAGGGGAAAAATCAGGAGAATAGGAGTCAGACTGATCCGGCTCAAAAGTCCTTAAATTACTACGAACTGTACTAATATCATCAGATTCCATCAGACAATCACAAGCATCACAAGATAAACAATCATAAGCATCACAATGATCGTAAAAAGTTTTTTCTAGGCAACCAATCTTGCAACAACAAAAACCAGAAAGCACATTTAACCACTGAAAGTAAAGTGGAACAAAACCAGTTGGTCGACCAGATAAATCACTGACTAAATTGAGTTGAGCTCTTGGAGAAAGCCCCAAAGCAACCTCAATGGAGAAGAACCACCCCCATACAGTAGCCTTCAGCATAGATCTACAAGTAGATCTCCCAGAAATGACCCAAAAGTGTCCCGCGAGCTGGGGACAGGAAGGATAAGGGGTGGGAGGTGAAGATGCTTCACCAGATTTGCGTACCTACGAGCCCTCGCTCAAACGGGGGCGGAGGTCCGTAGACGGCCAACGGGAGGCCCACTAGGAGAGGGGCATCCCGAGTAAGGGGGAGAGATCCCCATCCTCCAGAAGTCTAGCCTTGAAAGTGTTCCAGTCAAACTAGGTGGCCCGGCGGAGGAGGGATTGAGAGTCGGTGCGGGTTCGACTGCGAGACAAATCGTGGGAGGAGCGACATCGGTGGGGCATTAGGGATTTTTGGTAGCAAGTATGGGTATCTGCCCGAACATACTTAATGGTGGAAAGCGAAAACTAGCCCATATTGTAAGTGATCTTCTCTCTTCCTACATGGCAATCATCCACAAAATCCTTAAATGAATTGTACTCCTCAATCAGCGAACAACTACATTCTTCCTTTGTTAATTTGAGATGAGAATACAAGATGTAAAACTAGAGTTCAAAAATAAACCTAAACTACCATCAATGGAAAAGACAACATTTTAAAATTCATATTGTAGACACCCCAATTTTGAAGTCACTTGGCAGTAGGCTCCCTCGGATGATGCTCTGGTTGTGACCACTAAAACCCTAACCTACTCAAGCCCAATCAAGCCCACACTGACCCACTCTGACCCAATTAAACTTGAAACCAAACAAATCAAATAAAATCCACTTAAAATCAGATTAATAAAACAAAAAACCTAATTCAAGTCAAAATGAAATTAAAACCAATTAAATCCACTTAAAATCCAATAAAAACCCTAACTAATCAAACAAAAACCCTAATTCATGTCAAAATGAAATTAAATCCAATTAAATCCACTTCAAATCCAATAAAAACCCTAACTAATCAAATAAAAACCCTAATTAAGTAAAATGAACTTAAATCCATTTAAAACCCACTTAAAATCCAATAAAAACCATAATTAATTAAATCCACTTAAATACATTTAAAACCAAACAAATCAAATAAAAACCCTAATTAATCAAATAAAAACCCTAATTAAGTAAAATGAAATTAAATCCACTTAAATCCACTTAAAACCCACTTAAAATCAATAAAAACCCTAATTAAACAAACAAAAACCCTAAATAAACATAAACCCTAAATAAACACAAAAACCCTAAATCTAAATGATTAAAATCATAAAAATAAAATAAAAACCCTAAAACTAATAAAAACCCTAATTAAACCTTAATCACAAATTTAATTAAAATCACAAAACATAAAAAGCCTAAATTAAGATTCAAAACCCTAATTTAAAAAACTTAAAGCCAAAACCCTAAAAGTCCCTAAAAAAATCATAAAATAAAAACCCTAAGCTAATCAAAACCCTAATTAAACCCTAAATCACAAAATTAAGGAATTAAGTTAAACCCATAAAGCCCAATTAAAAACCTAAAATTAAAACCATAAAAAATCCTAAAAATTCCAAAATAAAAACCAAAAGAAAAAAAACCTAAACGAAAAATCAAAACCCTAAGTCCATTAAGCCCAATACTATTTCATTCAAAAATGTAATTCAAAACTTTAGAAAAAGTCAAAAATAATTCCGACGACCCTAATTTTCCGGCGACAACTCTGACGCGCAATCCCAAGGAATCCGGAGCAGATCTCAGCCTCCGTGATCCTTGGCCAACTTCCTCCGACCCACGCGCGTGATCCCCCCGTCGGCGATGATCACGGATCAGAGAGAGGAGAAGACCTTCCATCCACGAGCCTCCCTTCCATCAATCCATAGCCTTTCTCCCTCAATCACCAATCCACGACAGCAGCCAGCCCAAATTTCCTAAGCCAACAGCCATCTTTTTCCAACCACTGGAGCATCACCGAAACACCACCGTTGCCACTGAAGGTCGTCGGAGAGGACATTGCACCCACCAGGTACCCCTCTTCTTCCTCTGTTCATTTCAGAGCATGTCCCTTAGGACCCTCTAGGCTTCTGGAACGCGCCACGGCGGAGCAACACTCCTCGCGTGCCGTCATCTCCGCTTCCGGTGGTGGGTTCACCACCACTAGTAAGGATTCGAGCCTCTTGACCTCAGGTGAGGCTCCCGTAAGCCTCTCCTCCTCTTCTCTCCTCCTCCTCTGGTCTCTCTCCGCTCCAGAGAAGCCTCTCCGTCAACGCCCAATCCATCGCGCCGTCGCCGTAGTCCAGCCGCGTCTACCGTTCACCGTCGAAGATGCCCACGAGGCCACCTCACTCCGCGTTGATGACCCAGAAACCTCCACGTACCTCCCAGGAGCACTCCAGTGCTGCCACGCCCATGCTTGAACCTCCGTAGCAACCTAACCTCCTCCGTCGTTCCCGTCGTTAGAGACGAAGGTGGGAGGAGCTTTCCGAAGCACCTCAGAGCTCGCCGCTGCCCCTCCGGAGCCTCGCCGTGGCTCCCCGAAGCTTTCCCCCGCTCTCTTCGTGCCTTTCCAGCCCCTAGAGCACCACCACGTTGCGCCTTCATCGTCTCCGTCGTCGTTCAGAGCACGTCGCCGGAGAGCGAGGTGGGGGGGGAGGCCTCAGGCCTCCCTAGCCCTTCCCAGCCATCTGGAGAGGATGGTCGTGGCCCTTTGGAGCTTCCTCAGCAGCTGCGCAGCCCCCTCCGCCTCTGTAGTCTCGCTGGAGCCTCGCCGGAGAGATCGCCGAAGGGAGAACGCCGACGATCCTCCGGCGATCTTCGAATAGTCTTTTTTTTGGGCGCAGGCCCTTTAGTTTAGGTTTATTATTTTTAGGCCCTTATTTTATTACTTTTCAATCCTTTTTTATTACATATGGGTCCAAACATTTGCATTTGAGTCCTTGTAGTTTTAAAATACTTTCTATTTTTTTATTTTCTCTATGGCTTTTGCATGTGACGCCCTACATATTTTATTATTTAATTCCTAACATATTAATGCATGTTTTTACCACATATAAGTTCCTGGAGCATGATTTCTTTACATTTAGGTCCAGAACATTTGCATTTAGCCCCTGAAGCTTCTTAAAATAAGTTTTCTCTATGAAATTTGCATTCTAGCCCCTAAACATTTTAAAAATCACACAGATAATCAGCAAAATTGAGTTTTTATCACATTTAAGTCCTGAACATTTGCATTTAGCCCTTGGAATCTTTCAAAATAATTTTTTCTCTTGGAAAATTGCATTCTGAACTCTAATAAATTTTAAAATCACACTGGCCATCATAAAAATCAAGTTTTCTTTACACTTAGGTCCTGACCTTTTATATTAAGCCCTCAGAAAATTAAAAAATGAGATTTCCTTGCACATTTTGCATCCTAGACCTCAGGAAACATCATAATTGCACTGACCAGTATAAAAACCCAATTTTTATCACATTCAGATCCTGAAATTTTGCATAAAAGTCTCTGGATTCACATCAAACCATTCCTGAGCACATGTAATTTGCATATAGGCCCTTAGATTATTTCTAAATCCATCATTTAAGGTTTTAAATGTTTTCTTGCACAATTTGGGATATTTTTCACTCATTGCATCTCATATTTTGCATCTAATCACAGATTCTATTTAAAAATCATGTTTTCACTGAGATTTGATCCTTAGCTTCACATTTTGGTCACATTTGTACTTATGTGTGAATTTTGCACTTTAGACCCTAACTTTTCAGGAAATTATCCAAGTGCAACTTTTACATCCCAGTGCCACATTGACATTAGACCCATCATTTGCATGTTAGAATTGGGGTCATGAGCATGTTCTTCAGCCAGATTCTCATTCTTCTTTGTGAATTTTACATTTTGGTCCTTATGTTTGTCCTTTATTGTGTTTACATCATTTTGTTGATTTTCTCCTCCGTGTTTCTTGCAAATAACATCTTCTAGACATTTGGTACACATTTTGACATAACTTAAGCCATGCATCACTCCCATGCTAGCATCTGCCCAAGGAAATAACCAAATTGCCCTTGTGCCTCCAATTCATGGGCATACATCTTAGTTTTTGCACTAGTCTTGCATAGTCCATGTCTAAGCCATCCTTTAGAGGTTTTACGCATTTAGGCATTTGTCCATGCATTTCATATCACTTTCTCCTTGCATTTGCATCCCTACTTAGTGAGCCGACATCTCATGCCTTTTTTTAGTGGATTTTTTCCTTCACTTCGTATCCAGAGTTTCTTGTCCATTATCCGATTTGATTGGCTTTAATCCTATATTTCAGCTTTTTGATTTGATTTGGATTTCATCGCCCAAGGGCATACATTAACAGGCCTGAAGGCCGACATTGTCCCCACCACAGATTATTTTTTCCCTTTTTTGATTTTCATGACTTTTTCATGATTCTGAAGACGTGGGTTGACTTTACTTTTCTTCCTTTTGACATCATTATGGTTTTTAGAGGCGTTCCTCACAAAAACCTCGTCATTTCATATGATTTTCTGCGATTTTGTCAATTCATGTGGGTTTCTCTACAGTTTTCGCACATTATCTTGCACATCCATCCAGTCTTGTCATGGCATACATATTAGCATGATTAGAGCACGATCCAGGTTTAGCAAACATCCATCTAGCCTTTAGCAAGCAATTAGACTAGAAAGACCGAGTTTCTCGGACGTACGAGGGTGCCTAACACCTTCCTCGTGCGTAATAGGAATCCTTACCCATCATCTGGTTAGCAGACATCTAGCCTTCACATCTGCACCTCAGGCATTCGTCTTTTTTGTGGTTTTCCTCGTCTTTCCCTTAAAAGACTAGGTGGCGACTCTTTTTCTTTTATCTTTCCTTGCGCCTTCGCCATCTTGGCATGGCTGTGATCTCCTCCCTCTGGCGCGACTCCCCGTCGGACCCCCAGGTCGACATGGTCACACATATATATCCTTATTTTGATGTTATTAATTGTAGGGCTGGTAATTTTTAACTCGATCTACAAATCCAACATGCCAACTCGACATTTAAATGAGTCAAGGATGAGCCTAAAAAGTGAATTTGAATCAGAGTTAAATTTCAGATGGGAAAGACAACATTTTTAAATTCGAGATGAGATTACATGACATAAACCTAGAGGTAAAAAATAAATCGAAACTACCATCAATGGGAAAGAAAACATTTTTAAATTCATATATATCATTATTTTGATGTTATTAATTGTAGGGTTGGTAATTTTTGACTCCATCTACAAACCCAACATGCCAACTTGACATTTAAATGAGTTAAGGGTGAGCCTAAATGAATTTAAAACATAAATGGATCAATTCACTTGATCCTTCAACCCACATAACGAATTAAATTTATAATTTTTAAGCTATAAAATTTGATTTGTATTTAATATTTTATGTTATTTTGTACTTGGTTATTTATTTGTATATTGTGAGTAATTACTTAGGTAGTTTTGTTTTTTTTTGACAATTTCAAAGTTAGAAAAGTAAACAGATTCAAGTCAACGATTAAATAGATCGGATTGACTTATCTAATTTGTTTAATAGAATATAGTGATTACACGAGTTATGCAGGATCAACTCTCCTATAAATGAATTGAATTTAGATTGAAATTTTCAATCCATTTATTAAACTTGTTAAATTCCAAGTAACTATAAATGAATTAGATTGAAAACGGATTAACGTAAAGTCAATTCTTCCACCCTTTTTCCACCCCAAATCAATTGAACTTTCAAATCTTACCTCGAGAGCCCTCTTGTCATTTGTGATCTTTATTGTTACGATAACCCCACAAACACTCAGACCACTCCTCACTAGAGGTGTAAACTGGGTCGGGTTGGCCCGACCTAGAACGGCCCGACCCATTACGGGCCATGGGCCATACTGGCCCCCTAGGCTAGGCCCGTTGGGCCCGTTTAAGTTGGCCGGGTCGGGCTGGGTCGGGCCGGTTTTTAATAAAAAAAATAAAAGAACGTTGCAGCAATGTTCATGTGAACATTGCTGTAACCGTTGCTTTGAAACGTTCATGCAATCGTTGTTTTTTTTTTTTAAATCAAAAAACTCTCTCATTTTCTTTCTGTAAATACCACCTCATTCTTCTCATTTTTTCACAACTCCTCTCCTTCTCAATTCTCAATCTCTCTACACTACACTCTACACTCTTAATTTCTCAAATCTTCTCTCTTATGGAATACAAGTTTGGCTCTAGACTCTAGTCTTCATTCTTCATCAAACTCCAGTCTCCAGCTCCAACCGTCTAGGCGGTAGGCATCCATAAATTTCTTTACTTCTAATCTCTCCTATTTCTTTACTTCTAATCCTTGTATTTTTGGGTTTTGGGTTTTTTGGGTTAAGATCTTTTTTTTTATCAATTTTTTTAGCCTTAAAAATGGATTATCCTTTTAATATAGGAAGTCATGATTATATCCCTAACCCTGAGTATAACCCTACCGAACGGTCACAGGAACCCTAAATCATAACAACCTGACAAACACAATCTACAAGAACTAAAAAACCTAGGAAGCAAAGCTCATGGATTTGGGAACATGTAACCTTAGATCTCATAAATGAAAATAAATGTTATTGTAAATAATATGGTTCAAGATATACTTGTCCTAGGGGTGGAGGTTTAGGTCATATTGCTAGGCACTTAACAAAATATATAGTTGCCCATAATAAAGATGATAATATAGACTTAAGACAATCTAAATTACATGTTGGTTCTAGTGGAATAGTTAATTGAAAATATAATACAGAAGAAGTAAAATATGGTGTAACAAAATTTATAGTACAAGATGAGCAACCTTTTAATTTTTCTGAAAATAAAAGATTTGAAAGTTGTGTACAAAATTATTTAAACCCACAATTTAAAGGTCATTCTAGGAATACTACTAAAAATATAATTTATAAAACATTTAAAAAAGATAAAGAAATTTTAATTGGAATGTTTTTTAGTTTATTATGTAAAATATCATTAACTTGTGATGTTTGGACAGGTCCAAATAATTTTCCTTATTTATGTTTAACAACACATTAGATAGATATAGAATGGAATTTACAAAAAAGATTAATTGCTTTTAGACTTTTTGATCATCCACACACTCGAAAAGCCATTGCAAATATTATAGAAGATATTAGTAAAGAATTTAAAATATATAATAAAATTAATACAATATCTTTTGATAATGCTTCTAATAATAATGTTGCAGTAGAAATATTACAAAGAAATTTAAAACCTATATTAAATGGTGACTTATTTCATTGTAGGTGTTGTCACATTTTAAATTTAATTGTACAAGAATGTATACATTGCATTTGACCTTATATAGAAAATATAAGAGCAGCTATATTATTTATTCAAACATAAGGTAAAAGATTTCAAGAATTTAGATATTTACGTGCAAAACAAGGTATAAAACCTAAAAAATTTAAATTAGATGTTCAACATAGATGAAATTCAACATATGATATGTTAACTTCATGTTTATCTTATAGTAATGTAATTACAACATATTATAATTCAAGATCTAATTATTTACTAAATAATGAAGATTGAAATAATGCTAATGTAATTCATACATTCTTAGAACCATTTTATACTACAACTAATCAATTATCTGGTCAATATTATCCTACTAGTTGTTTAGTTTTAGTTAATTTATTTAATATTACAAATACTTTTCAACAATATAAACAATTCCCACAATTTAAATATATTATTAAAATGATGGAAGAAAAATATAATAGTTATTGGGTTGAGCCTCCAATGTGGTCATGCTTAGCTTTAATCATGGATCCTAGACATAGATTAGTTAATTGTATGGTACTTATAGATGATATTTTTAGTAATATGAATCAAAATGAAAAAATAGATGGATATAATAATAAAATTAAGGAAACCTTATATGCATTATTTGAAGAATATGTTAACAATTATGGTGAAAGTAGTTCTAGTGCACATACATCTAGTTTTGTAGGATCACATAGAAGTAGTAGTAGTAGTAGTAGTAGTAGTAGTAGTTCATTTTGAAGTAAATTAAATAAGAAAAAAGGAAAATATGTAAAATCAACAACTAGTAATGAATT
>JAMKQA010008520.1:0-12912 GCA_024699735.1 Posidonia australis | reverse complement strand
TATATATATATATATATATATATATATATATATATATATATATATAAAATCATAATAAAAGATGTCCACAAGCTAATCTTCCTACGACTATTACACTATGACACAGATTATAGTTATTGAAGTAAAAGAGGTGGAAAGAGTGCATAACATTAGCTTTGCTTTTTGCATTTCTCATGAGATTTCACGAGATTCAATAATAACAGAACAAAACCGGAAAAAAACCCAAAGTTGGAATACTGGGAATATCGAAAATGGGAGACTATTATTTACCGACTTCTTTATGAGATTTCTCAAGAAACTCAAAGGCAGAATAAAGGGAAACAATCAGAACTACGAAACAAAATAACAAAAACAGAAAAAAAAATCCCCAGATTCGACTATGGGCAACGACATTGTTCTTCTACTTCTTCTACTTACTGGAGACTCGCACCGAAGGAATCGGCTTGGAATCGTGCACGAACCTGAGACAAACAGAGACCCTGCACAGATTCCCGGAGGCGCGGCACCTCGCAATCGACAACCTCATCAACTGCAACAATTGGACACAACAGAAATGTGGTTGGAATTGAGAAAGAATGCAGCAGCAGCAACAACAACAACAGACGCAGAAAATTGGACACAGGAGAAAAATGGTTGGAATTGCTCACGATTTGGAAGGTTTCTCGGAAGGATGGAGAGGAGGCCTCCATCGGAAGGAACTGAGGGAGGGAAATGGGAGAGGAGGAGGAGTGTTTAGCGTAGGCTTTACAAATGGTTAATTGACATATGTTTTCTTTTGGAGACAATGTCTCGTTGTTATAGTGACTTGAAGAAGGTAAAACTCGTGACGCTTCGAATTCGAATTCAGAGTATTCAAAAATATTAATCTAAACCAATAACAACAAAAACATATGTTTTCTTTTGAATATTGGAAATTATTGTTTTACCTGATATTACACAAAATAAGAAATTTACATTTGTTTTCTTGTAAATATGGAAGAAATTTGAAATAAACTAAAAACATTTAAATTAAAGATAGTGGACTATATATTAATATATATAAGTTTATGAACAAGAATAAGTTTTGAATGAGCAACACTCTAGAAGCACTTATTTTAAAAATTGTTCATTTTGACATGAAACTATGGAGTTAATGCCAAGCGAAAGCCTTCAAATTACGCTAAGAGAGTTGAATTGAAGTAGAAGGTTGCGACTTAAATTTTTTTCTTAGACAATGTAAGCCTGTAATCTCAATCATTTTTGAGTTATAACAGTAATAAAAGCCTAGAAGACAATAATTTACCAATCACATACGTAGTGCATAAAAAAAAACTGAAGTTGCTTAGAAAATACACTTCATTGTATGGAAGCAGTATTAATATAATAGGCATCATGTTACTTTGATGGGTTATGAAGGATATACATGTGAATATGGACAAATACAAGGCTAATTATGTAAAAACACCTAGAGTAAAATGAAAACTTCAATACAATGTATTTTATTTTTCTTTATGGTCTTCCCGCCAAAACTTTAAACGTGTATGGACGCTTGCTAATGGACCTACTACATGGGCTTTTGCCTTTAGGAATGGGCTTTTGCCATATAAATCAACAACATTCATATACATATCCTGCCTTTTTATTCTTTGGCATCTGCGTCCGTTTATTAGTGTTTAACAGTAATTACATACCCTTCAATAAAAAAAAATACTGTTGGTTGAAATCTAAAGAGAGAAATGACGTTTTATTTGAGACTAGGAGGGCTGTGGTTAACGATATAACTCCAGTGAATTTGGATTATCACTAGCATCTTCATGAAGCCTAACTTGGAGTCTTGCAAGCATGCATATATATAAATATATATATATATATCCATCTTTGTAAGTCATGTGCATATGACCCCCAATCTCCAAGATAGTAAGTCATAGAAGTTTCTTTTTCTTGTGCCACTCAATAGTCTTTTTGATTGGAAAGAAGCTATAGCTTGGGTATGGAATCCAGGTGTTATGCTTTGAGATTTAGCACATGAATCCCAAAGGAACCATTCAGAAATAAATATCAAGAAGCATGCTCTTGTGCCCATCACCATCTAGTTGCCAAGCATGGGAGCGCAAGCCACCGGCCTTCCATGGCTGAACAAACTGCCACTGATATATTTTTTTTTTCTGTACTGGTGTTAGGAAAATTTCTCCATCCATGGCATGACATGGGTGTTAGCTGGAAGCACCTTTCTTATACAAAAGTTAGCTAGAAGCAGCACAATCATGTCTGTTATTTAGGAACTCTTTCATCTTGTCCATGTAATGGATTCTTTTCTGTATGGAAGTTCCTTCCTGAGAAATAAACATAAGTCTTCATGATCAACGCATGGATGCCCCACTTGCTTAGCTTATGAATTTGTGCATAAGCGTAGCTTTTTTTAAATTTCCAAGACCATGGAGCTAGCAGATTATTGGTTATTGTTACCTTAATCACCAGTTAGGGAAAAGGACAACTAATTGGCTTTTCTGTGAAATATGTTTTGCCTTTTTGTAAATTATGTTTTGTCTTGTTGCTGTGGCCGCATGTGTGTGTGTTTCTTTGGCGGTGTATGCCGCGTGTTGCGTAACTAGCTGATGATAATTAGGCCAACTATGTCTCATGATTTGGGTGATATTTATTCACAGCAATAGTATATTAGTCATTTATTCATACAATAATTACATTTATAAATTAATTGTGCTTTCCTCCATTGGGTGCAAGTTAGAAGGAAAATGATCTTCTCTTCTTGAATGACCCATAGGACTATAAGTGAGTCAAATCGGGTCGGATTAGGAGTCTACTCTTATCTTAATGTTGGTCATGCAAAACAATGTTGGTCGCTACTTTGTTTACTAGTTGTTTGAATAAGGTCAAATAGATGAGATTTTTTTTATATTTGTAAATATGATCTAGTTTTGGTGTATCATGGGCTAAATTGAGTCTAAATATAAAAACATATGCCCATAAGAAAATAATTAATAAAGAATCTATGAAAAATCCATAAATCCTATTTTCAAATTCTAAAGTATATAATAAACAATAATGACAGAAGAAATTCATGTAACATGCCAATAATTGTTACTAAAAAAATTAACATTATAAATAATCTAAAATAAATCTATTACATCCTCCAACATTACCCACATGGCAAAGAGTAAGCAAGTGACTCGTGGTAATCAACCCACGCTTTTACTCGCCAAATGAACGATTAACAAGTGAAAAGTCGATGAGTCAATGGGTGAACGAAAAGTCCATTCCTAATTCTTCTTCAATGGGTTAGATTAACTTAAGTAGTTGGTGATACTCGACCCATTTACAATCCTATTACTAGATTTCTATCCTTCAAGGTTACTTAAGATTTGTAACTTGGGTGGATTCAGATTGTTTTCACCTATTCTATAAGTGGAACACATGACACATCAATAATGCTAGCTAGATGGCTACATGCCGACATTTGATAGCCTTTGATAGCCAATCGATGGTTTATCAAATTTTATTATCTCTAGTCCACCAAACAGCTACATTGTTCATAATTTACATGTGCTTCCATTTTTAGTCTTATTGCTTGGATATTCTTCCTAACATGGGATTTCCTCAATTAAAACTTGTTGTGACAAGTAACTAGAAGTTTTATAATATCATACATATCACATATGGTATTGATCTTTTAAGAAAAGCCAAACTTAAGTCTTATCTCTATCATATTAAAAAAACAGAGGCATGATCTAGGCCGTTGAGTCTGTGGGGTTCCCATCGTTTCGTAGACTCAATGCCCAGATCTGATGTGGTCCCTGTGGCCGGGCTGCATCAGATAAATAGGCTTAAAAACAAGGCTTATGAACTTCCATAGGAAAATCAAGTTTAAGTCTCGTTTAACCATCATACCCTTCTACTCCCATTTCTGGGTTATTGCTTGATTTGTATTTGGAGAAAAATAGCTATTTCCTCAATAAAACTTGCAATCATATGCAAATCACTGGTTTCCAGCTGTTTCTTTAAGACTTTCTCTCTATAAAAACAAACACCAACATCACCTTTTCCCTTCCCCCCCCAATCCTCAGGACACTGGTCACCTCTTGTCCCTGGTGGATGGAAGACCACACCGTGGATAAGAAGGCATGCAGTAACCAGCAAGATTCTGAAGTGAGGAAGGGACCATGGACCATGGAGGAAGACCTCATTCTCATTAACTATATCGCCACCCATGGAGAAGGTGTTTGGAACAATCTCGCACGGTCTGCCGGTATAAAATCATTTCTTTTTATTGTTGCTGTTGTTGTTGTTGTTCTTCTTCTTCTTCTTCTTCTTCTTCTTCTTCTTCTTCTTCTTCTTCTTCTTACTTGTGTTGTTATCACTAGTTTTTTTTTTCGCTGAATGCCTTGTAGGATTGAAGCGCACCGGAAAGAGTTGCCGGCTGCGATGGCTTAATTATCTTCGGCCGGATATTAGGAGGGGAAACATCACACCAGAAGAGCAGCTACTGATCATGGATCTCCAGGCTAGGTGGGGGAACAGGTGAGAGCCAGTGAGAAGAAAATGCAGTCGCTATTAACATTCAAAGCATTAAGAAGATGTCTTAGCATGTATTTGTATGACAGTTTTTTCTGTTTAATCATGGTGTCATACACATGGTAATTAATCTCCTTCACACAATCGGTTTTCTTCTGTAGCTCTAATTAGTTCAAAATCAAAACTCGCTTTCTTTTTCCTGAAGTTCTCTAGGTGTTTAAAAATCACCACTACTGTGTTTCATTGTTATATTCCTCATCCAGTTTGGAACATTATACACATCATAAGAGATAATCCATTTAGAAATTTCAAATGAATAATATGAAAGTCCTGATCACTCTACATTTTATCAAAAAAAAAAACTTATTTTACAAGCATGCTTGACATAAGTTACTGTGGAAATGTTTTCCTCAGTCTTTCGCTTTCGTAATTTCCAATAATATTCTCTGAAGCACATGCGTATCCGTACTAACCCTACAAGAATCCAAACCCGTACAATTATGATTATATAGAAGTATGGAGTGAATGGGATGCACTGAGATAGTCCCCATGAGTCACATCAAAGGCTCTCTTCTCTTCAACCCCCAAGAGAAAATTAATTAATTAACAGCAGGACCTTCCAACCTTCTGCAGTCACTGGCACTCATCTAGATCTACTGGGTTTTTATGTGAAACACATGACATAAGAGACAGGACCTCAAGGTTCCCACAACAACGACATAAACATCAACCACAACCTAGCTAGCTATCATTCTCTGAAAAAAAAAAAAAAAAAAAAAACCTTGTTCATTATAAACCTTGTTCTGATCTGAACTAGCAATCTCTGCAACTGAACTTAATAATGGTGTAAAACCATGTTCAAAACCAAAAGGTAGTATAGTCTTTGCAAACTTATACTGGAGAGTTAAAGACTGATCATCTCATCCTTCATCGATTAACAAAATTCCCCATATCATATACGTAACACACACATATGTATATATATTTGTATGTATACATGCATGCATATGTGCAGGTGGTCGAAGATCGCAAGACAGTTGCCAGGAAGAACTGACAACGAGATCAAGAACTTCTGGAGGACGAGGATCCAGAAGAAGGTCAAGCACGCCGACCAGGACTATGACTATGATCAGGGCACAAATTACCAGAACTCCCATTACCAGAATTCCGATTGCGACCTGCAGCAGAAGACAAAACCTACCGATCAAGAAGGTAGCTCGAGCCATGGCGTCGACGAAGGCATGGTTCCGTGCTCCCCGATGTACATCGACGACAACCATCCTGATGCTTTTGCTGCAGATCCTTCTCCTGCTGAATCCAACGATGGCTTGTGGGGTGTGGACGATCTTTGGTCGATCCAGTTATTTAATAATGACTAGTTGATTAGATTAGATTGCCGATTATTGTAGCGTGTCTAGATGTGTTTAACTGTACAAAAAAATAAATAAATTTGTGTTTCGCAATAAGTACGATTATCGTGTAAGAAATAAAAACGTCTTGGGACGATAACGTGACTGGATCAAACCCAGAGGACGACTGATGGCGAAGATTGCAAGAACTAGTTCTCTGCAATTATTCAAGAGTATTTGGAGAGGGTTTCAATTCCAATTCATTAAGGTAACATTTGGTATATATGATGGAATGAAGTGGAATAGAATAATGATATTTCTACGTTTAGCATAAAAATATAATTGAAATAGTCGTTTCTTTGATAATAAAATTATCATTTTTCTTATGAATTTGATTCATTGATGGTATGTAAAAAATTTAATTTCCATATCATTGGAAATAAAATCAACTACCATGGTGCAGTTGGCTAGGAAGAGTGGAACTTCCACCTCCTTCTCAAGTTCGAATGTCACGGACTATATGCATATCGATATCAAATATATATATATATATATCATTGGAAATAAAAAAAGAAAAAAACCCGATGTCCACCCTCTCACAGTTGTTCTTTATCGGCTCCCTTCTTCTGACTCCCTTCGTCCTGTAGATCCTATCACACTCCTTCTTCCTTTAGTATCCTTTTTCCTCTTGACTCCATCATTCCTCCAACTCCCTTCCTCCTTCTTCCTCCATGTCCTTCCTTCTCTTGACTTTATCGTTCCTTCCAGCTCCTTTCTCCACTCGCACCCAGAGCAAAGAATTGAATTCACTACAAAGATCATGAAGAATCCTACGTAGATCATGCAAGGAAATCCTGTTGTATATCATGTAGTGTTGTAAAATCTCATCTAAACAAGAAAAACCTATGTTCTTGTTTATGTATTGTAGTGTATATATTTATCAATTTTATGTTGACAGAATATTTATCTTATGTTTTAAAAAAACCTCTTTTAAGAAAGCTTTTCTTAGGTTGACAGAATATTTTTGTTAATATATAGATTTTTTTATTTTCATTCTGATTTTATTCTTATGTACCAAACAGTAGAAAGAAATTACCTGTTAATTCCATTATACATTTTAATTACATACAAAATATAAAAATAGAATAAAACTATTTCATTTCATTCCATAAATTTGTCGCCATAGTGGTTTTAATTAATTCATACCTTAAAGAATGCATAATTATTTTGATTAGTATTTCAACCAAGTTTAGCACTTGTACCTTCACCAAAATAATAACATCAACATCAATATGTAACCAACTGTCATAGTAGAGTTAACTAAGGAGAATGGAACTCGTGACTTCCTTGTAGTTTGAAATCTTATAACCTATACGAAGAGAAAAATATATACTATCATTTGTAAAAGAAAAAAAATCGACATCAACATCAACATCAACACGTCAACATACGCTAAAGTTGCTTACAACTAAGTACTTGCATGCGTATGACCAAGGAGACTATTTGTAGGGGGTGGTGGATCATCTTTCCTTAAACGTAACACGTATCCAAGGCAGTGGAGACTGAAAGGTACCCATAACTCTTCACAACAGCCACGCGTTCACAATTGTCTGTCTGAAAGTGGCATATACATGAATGGATGCCCAGACACACTTCGCCATGTGCCTGTGATTGGAGTTTACAACCGATGCCGAGCATGTCATGTGAATGGATTGACAAATTTTAGATCAGAAACAGCATCGTACAAAAAAGAGCTTCAGGCAAGCAAGGAAAGACAACGAGAACATGACACCGAGACACTCCCCCCATTAATTGGCAGTCATGGCACATCATACATTCACCATATCGTCGGTAAAGCTTACAGCCATGACAAACCTCCAGAAACACAAATAAAAGGTTCGTTTAGTTACAGACTATGATGTACAGTTACTTCAATGTGGGTTCAGTAGGAGTAGGGAGTTGAGTTTAAGAGAGCGACAATTGTTATCATTTGGTTTTATCTCTTCTTTTTTATTATCTCTATTGAAGATTATTTGTGGTTTGTGTTAACTTCAAGTTTGAGAACTTGAGAAGAATAATTGTATTCCCTTGACAATATAGTGTCGGTTGTCTGGACCGAGAGGGTCTCGTGGTTTTTTTCTTTCCTCACATCGAAGAGGTTTCCACGTAAAATTTTCTTGTGTCTACTTGTGATTGTTTGGTTACAGTTTTTGTTTGCTTCGCCTTAGTGTTTGTTAGGCCTTCGTTTCCCAACAACAATGTCATGCAAGCTCTTTGCCTGTATTCTATGGTATTGCCAATCGTACCTTGATAATCTCAATAATCAGATATTTCTGTATTCAATGTTTTTTTGTTACAGATGTCTCTATCCCTTACCTAATGCCAATCATCCACAGAAAAAATGGACGCCAAGGAGAAAATGAGGGAATGGTCATTGCTTTGGTGGTTTAAAGTGGATCGACATGCAGTTATGCTTCCACGTGCATGTTATGTATTATTCATGCATGCATTCTAAAAGCAGCAAATGGATGCTAACTTGACCTAAACTGATGAAGTAGAGTTGGATGAGGCATCGGTGTTTCCATGATCTCCATGAGAATTTAAATTTCGTTGTCAACAACTGATTATTGTTACCATCTCACGAAAAAAATACATAGATGATAACACTTGTTAGAGACACCAACTTACCAAGTAAGAGATAAGCAATCATAGACAAAAAAGCCCAGAATTACGTAATTCACCTAAAGGACTACGCCCTCAGGCAATGATAGTTTGTTTTTCATTGTACGGAGGAAAGAGTGTAGAAGCGAGGAGACATATTGGAAACAATATGAACATAACTAACCCTTGTCTTAGAGCAGATGGAGTGCATATAAACTTCAATGTAGACATATTCCTAAAGTATCATTACTAAAACAGGGAGGAAACGGTCCTCCATGTAACGGTGGTCTTCATTGACCATTAGCTCACATCTCCTATATGTTGATGAAGACCACGTATAAATTCCATATAAAGTGATGTTAACCTTCTACTTCCACTATTCGTGAAGTGTATAATTTCAATTTTCCACTCCCACTATTCACGAGAATGTTCTTCATTTCCACTTCCACTATTCGTGAAGTGTATAATTTCAATTTTTCACTCTCACTATTCATGAGAATGTTCTTCATTTCCATTATTTATGGAAATATTCCTTAATCCCATTAAGTTCACAAACTTAATGAATTTTTCTACTGTAATTCCCTTTGTCATAGGATCAGCGATCATATCAGATGTGGGTATGTAACTCAGTTCTATTTCCCCACTTTTTACAATATCACGAATATAGTGATAATGTATATTAATGTGTTGTCTCCTTGTTGTATTTGCACTACTATGTACAAGACTTATTGCCGCTTGGTTTTTACAATACATCTCTATTGGACCATTTATCAAGTTGAGATTTAAATCATTTATAAATCTTCTAATCCAAACAGCATGTGATGCAGCTGCACTACAGGCAACATATTCAGCTTCCTATGTGTATTTTGCTACACTTCCTTGCTTTTAACTTCCTCAAGATACAGTTGTACCTCCAAAGATGAATACATGTCCCTAGGTGGACTTTCCATCATCTTTGTCACCACCCAGATCAGCATCTGTATAACCAAGTAATTCAAGTTCATCTGCTTGATAAGTAATTCAACTTGTGATGCAGAGTTCCTTTCACATACTTCATTATTCTTTTTACAGCTTCCTAATATTTTGTTCCGGGATTACTTTGATACTTGCTGACAACACTTACAACATATGCCAAGTCTGGCCGTGTACACAACATAGCGTACATCAAACTTCCAACCACTTGGGCATAAGGTGCTCTTAAAGGTTCTTTCCCCTTTCCAAAACATTGGTCCTTATTTAATATTTTCCCAAAAACATATGGTGAAGGGGCTGAGGAGTAATTCTCCATTCCAAACCTTTTCAGCACTGTGCGTAAGTATCTTTCCTGATTTATACTTAGTATTCTAGATCCCCGATCTCTAAGGATTTGTATGCTAAGAACATAAGATGCTTCTCCCATATCCTTCATCTCAAACCTTTTGCTAAGTTCTTCCTTTGTGTTGTTCAACATGTCAGTATCATTTCCAGCAAGCAAAATATCATCCACATACAAGGATAATATAATTAACTTGCTCCCACTTTTCCTGACATATACACAATAGTCTAACCAGTTCGAAACAAATCACATCATGAAACTTATGATACCATTGTCTAGAAGCTTGTTTCAAACCATATATTGACTTATTTAATTTACACAATATGTCTTCATGTCCTTTTACCTGATATCCCTCAGGTTGTGACATGTAAATTTCTTCCTGCAAATCACCATTTAGAAATGCAGTCTTTACATCCATTTGATGTAATTCGAAATCCAAATGTGCAACGATAATCCTTATAGATGAGAACTTAGCTACCGGAGAATATGTTTCTTGATAATCAATACCCGATTTTTGTGTATAACCTTTAGCAACTAACCGAGCCTTATACTTATCAATAGACCCATCAACCTTTACCTTTTTCCTAAATATCTATTTTCATCCTATGGCCTTTCTGTCACTAGTTAAATCACATAATTCCCATACATTATTCTTTTCCATTGAATCAATTTCATCATTCATGGGCTCAAGCCATAAATCTTTTTCCTTTGATTCAATAGCATCTTTATATTTCTTGGGTTCCATGTGATTTTCCTCTATATCTGCTATTAAGCATGAAGACTCACAAGAATACAAATGATAATCATTCATCCAAGCAGGTTGAGTCCTTATTCTTTTGTTGCTAATAGGCTCTACCGGTTCAATTCCATTTTGAGTTTGTTTATTTTGATCTATTATTCCATTATTTCCATTTACAGGCTCATTTTGGTTTTCTCTTATATTTTCCATAAGTTCATTCACATTTTTCATATTTTGTTCCCCCTCAATCATAGGGTCATGTTCTGGGATATCATTGAAATAGTTATCTCCCACTACAAGTAGTGGTTCTATTTCATTTTCATTTTCTTCCTTTTCTTTTAAATTTTCAAGAAAAGTTGCATCCCTATATTCAATGATTCTCTTTTCTTTATGGAAAAATCTATAACCAAAAGAATTTTCGCAATAACCTATAAATGTACACTTCAAGGTTCTAAAATCTAACTTATCCCTTAATTGACCAGAAATAAGTACATTAACTACAAAACCTCATTTCCTCAAATAATGTAAAGTGGACTTTGACCCAGTCCACAACTCATAAGGTGTAATAGGTATAGATTTTGTGGGTATTCTATTTAACACATGATTTGCTGTAAGCAAAGCCTCTCCCCAAAAACTTTTGGAGAGTCCTGAATGTGACAACATGCACCTAACAGAAGTCATAAGAGTTCTGTTTTTCCTTTCCGCCACACCATTTTGTTGTGGAGTATAAGGCATCGTTGTATGTCTTTTGATTCCATGCATTTTACAAAATAATTCAAATTGCTTAGAATTATATTCCCCACCTCTATCTGACCTTAACACCGTAATATTTCTTCCTAGTTGTTTCTCAACTTCTGACTTGTATTTCTTAAAACAAGTCAAGACTTCACTTTTATGACTTATTAGATAAACATAAGTATATCTAGAGAAGTCATCTATGAAAGTTACAAAGTATTCCTTGTGATCATTTGTTTTAACACTAAGTGGACCACAAACATCAGAATGAATTAAGCCTAATAATTCTTCTGATCTATGTCCTATTCCAAATGGTTTCTTAGTCATTTTTCCAACTAAACAATATTGACACTTATCTAATTCCATGTCATTAAGATGAGGCAACAAATTCATTTTTAACATTTGTTTCATTTTATGCACATTAACATGAACAAATCTTAAATGCCATAATTCACATTCCGATAAGAAACACAAGAGATAACCAGAAGCCATATCAATATTATTTATTTCATCTCCAGATACAACAAGTTTGAACAAATCTTGTTCAGGTACAAATTTTCCCATAGCGAAGACCTTTTTGTCTTTTCCTATGGATACACGTTTATCATAGAACTTGACTTCCATGCCTTTCCATGCCAACTGAAATAGAATTTTGCCTCATACGTGGCGTATAAAGGACGTCTTTTAGTATCATAATGCTGCCCCCCAAATCTAAGCGGTAGGTGCCAACTCCTTCCACATCTAAATAGGTATTGTTACCCATATAGATGTGTTGTTCCCCAGGACTGAATTCTTTAAAAGACTCCAATCCTTGTTTGATTTTGGCAATGTGCCTTGTAGCACTAGAATTTACCCACCATTCATTTGTATTGAGAGTTACAACACTATTACATTCAGTGACACAAATAAAGACTCTCTTATTCTTTTGTTCCGAGGTCTTGCCTTTGTTTCCATCCCTATTAGGACAATTTGCTCTATAGTGACCATATTGGCTACATATATGGTAAGAACTTTGTAGTCTTTTTCTTTGATTTGGCTTGAAGTTCTTGTTGTATCCATTCTTTCTCTTATTATTCTTATCATACTTTGGCTTCCACTGCGCAGCATTTGCTTCTTCTAGATTGGTTTCATATTTCTTCCTACTAGCCATAATTTCCTGTTTTGTAGCCAACCTAGCAGGCAGTTCAGAAAGTTGAATTGGGGTTGACCTAAGAAATGTGGTTGCTATGTCATAGCTATGTGGCAGACTATTTAGAATTGTAGTATATTTGCAGTTTTTCAGGTATAGGGGTTCCTACAATAGCCAAGTCCTTTGCCATGACTATCATGCCATTTATATTCTAGTGCAGGTCTAATTTTCTGGTACCATATCTCATAGTTAGCCTCATTTAATTTTTCTATCCTAGCCAATTCGGTTGTAAACAGTTTGCTAGCCATTTCTTAAATCTACAACAAATATAGATTTTCAGATTTTAAAATTGTGTAATCTCACAAACAAACAATAAGTAATAATTCAAGAACTTAAACAATATTCAAAAACTTAACAAGATTTATGAGATCTAGAATCTAAATGCAAAGAAATGTGCCAGTGCACCAGAATGGTG
>JAMKQA010008519.1:0-15172 GCA_024699735.1 Posidonia australis | reverse complement strand
TTTTGGCAGGTTTCGAAAAGGATGAGGTGAGGTCTTTCTTGACAGCCATCTCTGCCCAACATGACTCTCCCTGCCTCTCCATTCCTTCTTCCTCCAGGTTGCCTCCAGGTGTTGCTTCTTTGTCCCCTGATGACCCTGGAAGAGGCAGTGTGCCACCTGAGGGCCTCTGAGCCTCTTTTTCTTCTTTGCAGTTTTCTGCTGGTGGTGTAACTTTGAAACTTATATTTTTTGGGCTGATGCCTTATATTCTGTAATATCTCATACATTTCTATGTTTTTCTTACCAGGCTTTAAGCCGATGAAATACATATTAAACTTTTTACCAAAAAAGTCCCATTACTATCTCAAATCCTCAACCATCCTAAAGATCACTTTTTTTTGGATAACGGTAAGTTAATTTTATTATTCTTGGCTATGAAACCACCACCAAGAGGAAGATAATGTCCATATTACAACATTTTGGACATGTAGTCCCAATGCCAATATCAAAAGCAACCAAAGAAACTGATTAAGGAGGAATTAATCAGTGAAGGTATTTCCAGCCAGGTTTGAAGTCTGATCATCAGTTGTGGGAGTTAGATTTTGTGGAGCGGTAATATTGCTTTGCTCCAACTTCCATGCATGCTGCATTTGTAAAACTGAGTGGAGAGTTTCCTCCTTTTCAAAACCTGAACTTAGATTTTCTATCCAAGACTTCATAAGAGATATAATTTCAAAAATAATCAATGTAAAAGTAGAAACTTTCCCTTAAAAGATTCTATTATTTTTTTCCTTCTATATGCACTAAATCAAAGCAGGAATCAAAATGTACCAAACCACTAAGGGTAAATTTAAAATACAATCAGGGAAGAAGTTAAATAAATCCTTAATATGAAAAAATCCAGGATATAGAGGGTGTTTAAGAAAAAATTTCTAGATTGTAGAAGCAAAAGAGCAATGTAAGAATAAATGGGATATTGTTTCACTAAAAGAATTACACATTATACATACTTTGGGTCGTCTCAGCCTCTCTTACTGAGATTATCCCTAGTAAGCACCTTATTACAAACTATCAGCCAAGTGACTAATTTAACTTTGATTAGCACTCAAGATTTCTAGATTTTTTTTGTAAAAGGAAAATCTGATGCTACCTTCATTGATAATTTTATAACAAGATTTAACAGTAAATTTACCATCACCAGATGGGAGCCAAATAATTTTATCAACCCCAAAGGATAACTGGGTATCATTCACAAGCTCAATAAATAATTCAAGTTGATTATGAATGACTAACGAGTAATCAATACTTGAGTCAAGGTGAAATAAAGCATGAGGCTCATCCCTATTCAGCTCAATAATCCTTTTAACAGATGCCTTTTTATGATTTGACATAGCATACAAATCAGGGAGTTTAAATTTTAAAGGTATCCCATCTAACTACTTATTTTCCCAAAAAATAACATCTTCACCATTACTTATATCAAATCTAGAAAAGCTATTAACAATATTAAAGCAAGCTTTTATCTCATACCATAGTGGAGAGCATCTATTCTCAATAGAATTTAAAATTGCATCTGGCCAAAAACAAGAAAAGTATCTGGCATGTAGCAACAAGGGCCATTTCAGCTTTGAGGAGGAGGAGAGTAATTGGCATAATAATTTACTTTTAAGTACCAAGTTAAAGTTTCTTGAATTTATAATACCCCAACCCTTCTCTTTTTTTTGATCTGCATAATGATTTCCAATTTACCAAATGATAATAGTTGTGACGGGAAGAAGTAGATTTCCACAAAAATTACCTCCTAATTTTTTCAATAGCATTTTCTACTTTGGCAGGGAAGTGCAAAATAGACATGAAGTAAGTAGGGATTGCAAAAAGCACAGAATTTATTAGAGTTAACCTACCACCCAATGTCAAGTATTGTACTTTCCAGAGAGAATTTATTTGATATCTTTTCAATTATTGGGGTCCAATCCTTAAATGTGGCTTTCTTATGATGCAAAAGTAATCCAAGGTAAGTAATAAGCAAGTTAGCCACCTAACAGCCCAATGTTTCACAACTACGATTTAGAGCTGAGTCAGAGACTCCCACTCCAGTAAGTGAAGATTTCTTGAAATTTATTTTAAGTCCCGAACAAGTTTGGAAGCAACATAGAATTCTTTTGATGTTTATAATATTATCCTCCTTATCGGACAAGAATAAAATGGTGTCATCCGCATATTGAATGTTAGCAATATTAGGTCCCTCATTAGGAAAAGGAATCCCAGAAATAAGATTATTATTTGAAGCAGCAGCCAGCATCCTATTTAGAATATGAGTTACCACAATAAACAGTAGAGGAGATAGAGGGTCCCCTTGGCGAAGTCTATTAGTTGCTCCAAAAAACTCTTTTGGTAAACCATTTAAGAGTATTGAAAATTTGGTTGTATAAATGCACATCTTAATCCAAGAAACTTATTTTGGCCCACATCCTAATCCCATGAGATCCTTAAGTAGGAATTCGTAGTTGACATTATCAAAAACCTTCTCAAAATCCAATGTAAGAATGAAACCAGTTATATTAGCTACCATCATGTAATTTAATGTATCTTGGACAACTAGATAGTAGTCCTCAATATATCTCCCAACTAGAAAAGCACATTGGGAGTTGTCAATGATATCGTTAAGGATAGGGGTAAATCTGGTAGTTAAGCATTTTGTAATGATCTTATATGAACTATTAAGTAAGCTAATTCGTCTGAAATCTTTAATACATTGTGCTCCTTTTTTCAGAATGAGAGCAATGAAAGTCTAATTGATAAGTTTCAGAAATCTTGAATCCTCAGATTCATGGAATTGTTGAAACATCTCAAAGAGATCTTGCATTAAGAGATCTTGCATCCTAAAGACCACTTCCATCTTCATATTATTGGCATAGCTGATAAGACAACGTGTTGTAGTTCTAGTCTCATAAAAAAGCGTTCGTTTGTGTTTGTAATGGGTGGAGATGTGGGACTACAACTTGAGCAATGCTGTAGAAACTTTGTTCTGTGTGAAAGAACGTAGTGCAAATGTGTGTGAGACTTATTGTTAAAAAATTCCTAGTCGTCATATGCTTAATAAAATTACATAATCTTCTTTTTTTTAATATCATAATGCAAATAAATATATCTTCTTATTATAAAATTAATAAATTATCAGAAAAGAACATATACCTAAGATCCACTGTATGTGGTTAAGTGACTCTTTTATATGTACTAGCAAATAAATCAACTTTTAGCCTGCACTTGTAAGACAAAAAACAAAGCATACGTGAGTGACCACTAAAAAGATCACTTAACACACCCATCAAAAAAATAAAATAAAATAAAAAATAACATCAGGTAGAACCTAACTTTGCAAAACAACAAGAAATTGAACTGAGATGCGTTGGTGAAACACACATGTATGATGTGTCATCACTATGTGTGAACCCACAAATTCAAGACAAACATCATAACGTCAATGTTGAAAGTTTAACTATGAAAAGACGCAATGCACCAAAAACCTGTGCAAGTCCCTCCACACACAATTCAAAAATATATTTAAAAACCAACACAACAATCTATAACTCTAAGCCACACTAGCATCTTAACATCGATGTCCTAGAAATCTACTAAGAAACCTTCGAAAAACCAAAACCAACTTGTAGCATGCATACAACACTCTAAAAAAGGTGTCTCTCGCTACTCTACTAAATCCATCAAAACTAAGTTCACTATGTTTCTTAGACATCGAAGTTACAATAACCTTTGTAAATACCCCGATTTTGCAGTCACTTGGCAGCAGACTTTTCTAGAAAGTTACTCCGATTGCGACCACCAAACCTAAAAATCTTAACTCCACCTAAACCCTTTTAGGCCCATGTTAGCCCGTTTAGGCACACACAAGTCCACTTTGACCCAATCTATGCCAATCAAAGAAAACCCCCTTAATTAAAATCCACATTAAAATTGAAACTCAATTAAATTTAAAAAAACTCAAAATAACTAAGTGAAAACATTTAATTAAAACCAAAATCAAGTAAAATCCATTTAAACCATTAAAAAAAACTCAAAATAAGTAAGTAAAAACCAAATCAAAACTAAAACCAAGTAAAATCCATTAAAAATTCAAGATAAGTAAAAACATTTAAACCAAATCAAAATCAAATAAAATCAATTTAAAATATTAAAAATTCAAGATAATCAAGTTAAAACACCTAATCAAAACTAAAACCAAGTAAAATCCATGTAAAACTCAAATTAATTAAGTAAAAACCCTAATTAAAACCAAAATCAAGTAAAATCCATTTAAACCATTAAAAATTCAAATTAAAACCTAAATCAAGAAAAAAAAAACCAAAATCTTAATTAAATCCTTAATCAAATCAAGTAAAAACCAATTAAAGCAAAATCTGAATTAAATCATTAATTAAATCAAGTAAAAAATCAATCTTCAATTAACCAAATTTAAAACTTAAACCCAAAGCCTTAATCCATTTAAACTTACATCTAATCCATTTAAAACTTAAAATAATAAAATCCAAAAATCCTAATTAAAATCACAAAAACTCTAAAATAATAAAATCAAAAAGCCCTAACTAAAATCACTTAATTAAACCTAAAATAAATAAAACCCAAAACACCTAATTAAAACCACAAAAACCTAAACTAAATAAAACCAAAAACCCAAAAAACCTAATCAAGACCTTAAAATCAAAACCTAATCCTTTAAAACCCCAAAGCCCACTCCATGACCCATTCCAAAAGCCCACTGTTTCATTTCACATCTCTTAATCAAGAACTTAGGAAAACCAAAAAATAATTTCGACGCCCCCTCTTCTCAGACGACACCTGCAATCTCTAGCGTCAATCCTCCACAACATCTGTCACCGTGCGATCCCCGACCAGCTCTCGTCTAGCCAAGCTCGATCCAATAACCCTCGTTTGCTGAAGAAGGAGGATCGACGATCTTGGAAGACCTCGTCGACATATAAAATGATTCGACGACTGACTGAGGGAGAGACCGACCTTCGAAACCCAAATAGAAGCCCCGTGAAACACCCACTTAGAGCCTCTTCCAACAGCCCTTTGAAACCCAAAAACCACCGCTCTCCCTCACTAGAACAATCGCCTCAGGGGAACATCACCGCCGACAAGGGAGGGACAGTCCAGTCATCCTTTAGGTAATTCCCTCCACTCAAACTCGATAAATATCTTCCTTTAGTTCCGTCGAGTCCATTTGCATTCTCTAGGTGAGTTCCATTGGGGTTATTGCCTCCCTGTACGCCGCCCTCTCCTTCTCTGGTGGTGGGTCCACCACCTCTGGCGAGGATGGTGGCCTCTCAGGTGGGTGAGGTCCCTAGCACCTCACCCCTATCTCCCTCCGCCTCCTTCCCAAGCCTCTATCGCTCAGGATGGAATACCCTGGTCTACTGTGGCCAAGGGAACACTACCGGCACAGAGCAACCGCCTCCCTCTACCGTGAAGCCCACTGCATGAAGCCACTCCACCGTTCCCAGCTCGAACTATCACCTCCGGAAGCCTCCCTATGGCCCGCCGAAGACTCTCCAAACCCCTCTCGACTGCATCTGCCTCTGCAACGTCGCCTCGAGCTCACCCATACCCATCACCAGTGCTCGGGACGGGTGGAGCTCCTCAGCTAGCCCCCGTTCCTCCCACAGCTCCTAGAAGCTTTGCCATGACTCCCCGAAGCTCCTCCGATCTTCCCCACGCCATCCGAACGTCGAGCCGCCACCTTTGGAATTGCCACCGTCGTAGCACCGTCACCGAGGAAGAACGTCGATGGGGGGATCGACGGCGCGTCCCAGCCATTGAGAGCCCAATCGGCATTGTTGGATCTCTTGGCCACCTTCTCCTCCAGCTTATCCCCCTCTTGGATTGCCGATCAGTAGTCGGGAAAACCTAGATGGATTCCCCAGGCCGTCGTCGCCAACGATCTTCGAATCGTCGACAGTGACTGTTAGTTTTTTATGTTTTTTTTGATAAAATTTCTTTAGTTTTTAGAACATTACAATTAGATCCTGAGATTTTATACTTTGGCCCCTGTATTTTCAATTAAAATTGTGTTTCCTTTGTTTTACTGTAAATATTGCATGTTCTACCCTACTTATTTTAAATTTCATTTTCAGTTCTGTACATGTTTGTTTTATCACAATTATGTACCAGATCATGTTTTCTACACAATTAAGTCCCAAAAATTTGTATTGTGTCCCGAGAGCTTTTTAAAACTAACTTTTTTTGTGAAATTTACATCCAGCATCTTAAAAGATTTTGTAATTACACTCAACGTCATAAAAAACTTAATTTTCATTACATTTATATCTTGTAATTTAACATGTAAACCCCTAAATTCGTAAAATACAGTTACTGAGTGTAGGAAATTTGGATCCAAGCTGTTGGATTAGTTTTAAATTCATTAATTAGGGTTTTAATTGTTTTAACACATTTTTGGTATTTTTCACTTTTTTGATCATATGTGTATTTGTAATTTATCACTTGAATAAAGTTTTCATCTAAAAATCATGTTTGCAATGTAAAATGATTTCTAATTTTACATTTTGGTCACATTTGCATATTTTATGTAAATTTTGCACATAAACCCTAAACTTTCATGAAATTACTAAAATACAATTTTCACACATCTCACACCTTAATGCTACATTTTCTTTTAATTCATGATCTAAACATTAAGATAAAAGTTTCTGAACACACTTTAATCATGATTTTCCATTTTTCGTGGATTTTGCACTATAGTCCAGGACCTCCTTTAAAATTGCAACTTGATTTTCCAACATCCTTTCTTTTTCATCAAAATGTCTTTTCACCTTAATTTGTGTGATAGTTTCTGTTTTCTGATTTTTGCAAAGTTTCCCAAGTGGATTTGTTGGGAATTTTGCACTTTAGTCCCTATACTTGTCATTTTCCATGTTTACATCATTTTCTTGTAGTTAAAATCTTGTCTCCTCATCATGTTTTCTTGTAAATAACATTTTCCTGACATTTTGTGCACATTAGACCATGCATCATGAACATGCACACATTTATCACATTTGGCCATATGAAATTACTTAATTACCCCCATGCCATCAATTCATGCACATGCATGTTATTTTTGTACTAAGTCATGCAAAATTCCTGTATAAATCATTCCTTAGCATATTTTACACTTTTAGATACATTTTCATGCATTTTGAATAGTTTTCATTACACTTGCACATCATTTCATCCTTTTTTGAGTAAAGCATGCATTCTATATGATTCTTTGTGGATTTTTTTCCTTAATTTGTTTTCGGATTCTTTCGCTTGACATTCGATTTGATTTCATTTACTCCGCAATTATGGATTTTTGTGATTTGATTTAGATTTCATCGCCCGAGGGCATACATTAATTGACCTGAAGGCCTACATTGGCCCAATTACGGGTTATTTGCTCTTTGTTTATTTTCACGACATTTTCCCTGATTTTGACGATTTGGGTTGATCCCATTTTTGATTCTTTTGATGTCGATATGGTTTCTCGGACCATTTTCTCAAAAAATACTATTATTTCATGTGATTTTCTTTGTCATTTCCTGCTTTGTTATTTTGTCATTTTGTGTGGATTTCTTCGCAATTTTCGCATATATCTTGCACATCTATCTAGTCATGACTTGGCATTCATATTAGCATGATTTAGAGTACAATCTAGGCTTAGCAAGCATTCATTTACATTCATCCTTTAGCAAGTGAATCAGACTAGAAAGACTGAGTTTCTCGGGCGCACGGGGGTGCCTAACACATTCCCCGTGTGTAACAGGAATCTTTACCCTTTCTCTGGTTTGTAGACATTTAGTCTTTTCATTTGCATCACATGCATTCATCCTTTTTTTGTGGTTTGTTTGTGGTTTTCCTCGTCTTTCCTTTAAAAGACTAGGTGGTGACTCCGATTTTGTCTTATCTTATCTTGCACCTTCGCCTTCTGGCATGGTTGTGGCCTCCTCTTCTGCCGCCCTCCGTGCCATTTTCCAGACAGGCATGGTCACAGAACTAGTGACTCAACTGGGGACTGGTAGATTCTGGCTTTCAGATTAGTCACTTTTCACTTGCTTGTTCTTTATTTCTGAGGCTTTAGCTTCACATGTCTGCTTGTTTGCCTTTCTTGTGCTTATTTAGCATGCCTTTCACACTTTCTTTTACACATTTACTCTGTCACTGCACTCGCATGCCATATGTCTTACCTTTTGATTTGATGGATACTTTCTTTTCACAATCATAATGCCATAACACTCGCACATGCCATGATCATGCTTTTTGTTTGTTGTTTGCTTGCTTGTTTGCCTTACTTGTGTGTTTTCTTCCCCTTTCGCATTTGATATGATTAGAAGAGTAGGGTCATGTTTGCTTTCCCCTTCTAGTTTAAAAATAAAACACGTAAACTCAAAGAAACAATTAATAAGGCAAAACTAGAGACTAATTCATACTCTTTTCCCCCACTGGTTAATAAAACGCAAGTAAAAGACACAAAAGTATATTACATGATTGATCATATAGGACATGCATCTTCTTCTCTAAGTCTACCTACAGTTTACGAAAGATAATTCTAGTAGTCCATTCTATAGCTTTGGCGTAGGGCGTGTTACTAGTTTGTTCTCCCTTGTCTAGGGTAGTGTCAGTGTTAGTAGAGGGTACAGCTCTATGCTACTGTAGGAGACGAGACTACCAACGCACCACTCGTTCACTGCCTATGCTTTGGCCAGGATTTAGAGTGGGCACCTTACTTTATAGCTTGAGTCAAAGGCCCATTTCCCATGTGTGATCCCGAAGTAGACAGCCTGGTAGGACGCACTAGATGGGCGAGACAAAGCATAATAGATGCATCCACGTGCATGAATGCCATTCACGCCACTTTAATAATTGTATCTTGTTGCTGGTTTTAACACCAGTAGTTTTCTTTCCTCTAGGATAGAGCGTGAGTTCCTTAGCCAGTGCTCGAGCGTTCCTGCCTTTTATTCGTCTGTTTGCGATACTTCATTGTTGATCATCTTTTCTCAGGTTATTCGTCACTTTGACGATAGCTCGTTCTAGGATTCATCCTCTCATTTGCCACAGCAGCCCTATTCACACTCGTTCTCGGTCAGCCATGGCCCAGCGCACCAGCGAGCCTCTCTCCACCACTGTTGCTCAGGAGGACACTCCATTTTCGGTCCCTCCTACCCTTACTGTGACTTCAGCTGTTCACTCTGTCCCCTTCATGTATCACGTTTCAATGCACGGAGGCTCTATCCCCTACACCATAGGACATCCACAAACCTTAGCCGGTCTAGAGTCAGGCACTGAGTCTCTCTCAGTGACCACTACTCGGGTTCCAAATGTATCACCAATGGCCTCACTCCCTTAGGGCCCTTTCTCTTTTAGCACTCAACCCACTGCAGGGACATCCTTTGCAGGATCCCTGCCTCTAAGGAAATCTATATCTGTTCCGTCTTTGGCATTTAGACCTTTGATTGTGCCACCCTTCACTGTCCTTGACGGATCTCCTACCGCACAGGCAGAATATCTATTGGCCCTCACCCAAAAGATTAAGGGCATGGCCTTTGCTATCTAGTCTGCTATGGACTCCACCATTCTTGAGGTTCCCCGGTAGCCTCCTCCAGTGTTTTAGGCATCACCTTCTGCACCACCACCTCAGCCCTCACCCTAGCTCCTCACTGTACCAACGTTAGGGGTAACGCCACTGCCTCACTCACAAACACTCCACTTCACCGCACAGCATGCAACTCCAACATCTGGTGGCTAGCCCCTCGGGTTGGCTGGAGTACAGCATCCACAGAGCCTGCAACCTGGCGTCGTACCGCTGCAATAGCTATTACTCCCGCATTCAGCACCTACTACTACACAGCATTCTGCTTATCCTATACATCATCAGGTTCAAACACCTTCAGTCACACAACCACATTCAACACTCATGCATGGATATGTTGGCTATCATGCCACAACACTAGGAGGTATGATGGTGGACCCGAAGGAGCACTTAGGTGCGACTCACACAGCGTATGCGTCCATTTCCCTTATTACGTCGCCCTCGCTGGCAGCAACTCTAGATACGCTCCACGTCAGGGTGGGTGATCTTGAGAAAGCACTTCAATAAGTGCGAGGAGGCGACCACCAACCCCATGGATTCCGGGACCTCTGCTATTTCCCAGAGGTGACACTGCCAATGCATTTCCAAATCCCAGATTTTGAAAAGTATAACGGTAAGGGTTGCCCCATTTCACACCTTAGGGTATATTGTAGAGACCTCGCTCACCTCCAAGCTAATGTGAGGCTGCTGATCCGCCTTTCTAGAAAAGTCTCACCGGTCAAGCCCTTAAATGGTTCACATCGCTTGACATGGGCTCGATCAAGACTTGGAACGACCTCTCACAGGCGTTCATGGACCAATATGCTTTCAATCTCGACTTGGTCCCAAAGAGGGAGGACTTGTCTCCACCAGACAGAGATCTCACGAGCCGTTTGGGGAGTATGTCGGTCGCTGGCGCAACCTAGCGTCGCAAGTGAGAGATAGACCCTCCGACAAGGAATCTATTGAAATAGTTATTCGAGGCGTGCATCTAGATATTGGGGCTCTATTGAGCATTCAACCTGTCACCACCTTTGCATCTTTGATTCAGGCAGGTGCACTTGTTGAGAGCTCCCTTCGCAGCGGCAGCTTTCCTGCACTTGCCACCTTTGCCAAGCAAGCTACCTCTCCTAATCACCATGCGAGCAACAACACTCATAACGGCGCTGGCACCAGTTACCCTAAGAGGAGGGATCCTCCCAAGCCTGTCGTCGCATATGTAGGGTCTCCCACCATGCCTGTCAATGTTGTGAACCAACCAAACCCAAATCAATTAATCTATGCAACTGCACCTAGGGCACCGCGCATGCCACAGATCACCACCACTGCCTAGTCGGTGTACCCTGCGGCACCGGTCCGGCAAGGATCCCGCCTAGGGTAGAGACGACCTCAACGTGCTACACGATAGTACACCCCACTTGTTGAGCCATTGAGTGCCGTCCTCTCCAAGGTGGTGTCACTCCTGAGCCTTCCAGAGGTCCGCCCCTCACCGAACTCTCTTTCGA
Organism: Posidonia australis; assembly: GCA_024699735.1. Lineage (NCBI taxonomy): Eukaryota > Viridiplantae > Streptophyta > Magnoliopsida > Alismatales > Posidoniaceae > Posidonia > Posidonia australis. The sequence continues at coordinate 4,066 of JAMKQA010008519.1, read as the reverse complement.
CGTGGTACAACATGAACCTCCACTGTAATTTCCATCGTTGTGCAGGTCATTCGACAGATACTTGCTTGGCTCTTCAGAATGTTGTTCAGGACCTAATTGACCGCAAGGTTATCCTCATTAACACCTAGGAGGCACACACTACACCAGCACCACCACCCCCACGGGCACAAGCACCATCTACCTATCCCAACATTGTCAGCCAGCCCAAGCCTGCACATACCAACTCAACGGGTGCTAGGGCCTCAAGAATCCATTTCTTTTCTGCTTCTAGGTCTACAACATTCGTGGTGGACCCCTCCAATCTAATCCATACTATTGATGAGCCGTTCCCTACCTGTCTATATCGTTTAAGCCGTGCCAGTTCTGAGTCAGTAGTCCACATGATACAGATGACCGCAAGGGTGGAGGGCACTACCGCACCGTCGACCGTGCACTCTGAGGCGCCTATTTGCCTGCTTTCCCGACATGTGCCTATTCATCCTATCTAGCCAAACCACCTCTCAGTCGGCCCAGTATTGGCACCGTTGGAACTATCAACACGTACCCCTTTTGTCGTCAACCTAACGAGGGACACCCATCGTGTACCCTATGATTATGCCATAGAGATGTGCGTAGAGGTCACCAGGTCAGAGAAGGGTGTATAGGCCGCCAGTGCCAGTGGTCCAGCCTGATCGTTCAGTGTCTTCTCTTCACCAGCCAGCTACTCAACCCTCCAAGATGGCCCCTTGTTTAGTCCCTGCCACTTCTTCCAGGCAGGAGCAGCCCTCTACCGATATCACATCTCAACTGAAGAAGGTTAAGGCTGACATCTCTATTTGGGATCTCATTCATACTTCTTCCAAACATCGAGAGGCCTTCCTTAGGGTCTTTCAGGTTACTCACGTCTCCCCCACCATAGAGCTGTCCGCTCTTGAAAATATGGTGGGCATGATCGCAGAGCCTCATGTCATTTCATTCTCCAATAAGGAATTGCCTCCAACAGGAGTCAATCACAACCAACCCCTGTTTATTACGGCACAATATCAGAGCTTCTGAATTCCCCTCACCCTGGTAGATAACGGCGCCGGCCTAAACGTCTGTCCTTTGTGTACAGTAAATAAAATCAGATTCAAAGTCGAGGATATCATACCAGCTATAAATGGAATAACGACTTTCAATAACACGCATCACGATGCGCTAAGGATGCTAGTTATTCCTCTCACCATAGGACCTATAGTCATCGATGTTGAGTTCTATATTGTGGATCTGGAACCTACTTTCAATCTCTTGCTTGAGTGCCTTTGGTTGCACAAGCATCAGGTGATCCTCTCGACCCTCCATCGTATGGTTAAGTGCCTTTGGATGCTATTTGCATTGCTGGTATGTGACGGGGCCCACTGGGTAACTGCCATAACTACCAACTCATATGCCATGTAGGGATATTCAGCCAAGGTGACACCCAAGCATTGTTCTGATGTTCTGCAAACATGGTTTGGTGCATTAACTGCCGAGGTTCGTGAGCAACTGCAGGTTTGAAGTATATCATCCTCGTTGTTGAATATTGTCAAGGTTGAAGTGAACTGGCACTTATTATGCGCTGCAGTTAGATTTTGGAAACCCGCTTTCCATGTATTCCGCTTTGAGTAGACGAAACTTACTCTTACCTTGAAGGAAGTCCGACGAATCCGCAGGCTATTGCCGTACATGTCACTAGCTAGTTTCATGTGCCGTGACAGCTATGCTTCTGTGTTGCGTCAACTGACAGGCTTATCCTGAAGTGCTTGCGAGAAGCCTCATTTGCATGCTCCTAAAAGTAATACTGTCCCAGTGATCTTCTTGACTTAGAAAGGCAGCTAGCATGTCCCTAGTCAAAGACTTATTTCCACCCAAAGTGCAGTTAACATGCCCCTGGTTGAAGATCCCTTTTTTTGCCAATATTCCAACTCAAAGGGTAGCTGGCATGCCCCTGGTTAGAACAATGACAAACGCTTTGCAAAGTGATGCAAAATGAAAAAGTGATGCGATCAAGAACGCTGAATGCCAAATGACTTATGCAAGACTCATAAGATGGAAGTAAGATTTGTGCATGGTTTATAAAAGATATGCCCTCAGCACCGAGAAAGCCTTCATTGCCTGCTACAAGGAACTAGAATGTCCTCAACTCTCTTGGTGCTACCTGGATCCCTGGGTTTATGGTGACTCTCACTCAACCAATGGGCTTTCGGGATAAAATGGGCTCCATGCCAAACTCCTAGGGACCTACACCTACTTTTTTCAATAATTCATTTTTTTTTACTCCCTCAAAGGCATGCTGACTTACACTATCCCTTCTTGGAGGTAATAAACACCTAGGCTGGTGGATGGCTGCTCTTTTTTCTTTTCGATGTAAAAGGGGTGGTTAGTCCCTTTGTAAATGTGGCCTTTGTAGGTGTATACTTCAACCCCTCTCATGGTTATGTGATAGGGATAGAGTCGTCTTGCATGCCCCTCTCATTGGAGTCGACTTCTATCTGCAACTTCTATCTTCTTATTTCTTTTGTACTCCGAAGACTATATTTTTTCTTGGCTCACACTCACTCACGACCTATCATTTTTCCTCCCTCTCGAGGTATAGGCCCCTTGGGAATTTGTACATTTCGTCCAATTCCCTGTAAATAGTTGCTCCCTCACTCCCTAGGTCACACAGGTAGTAACACGTGAGGAGGATCAAAACTCTTCCTAAGCAGGCTAGCTTTCCGATTTTCCTCATCGGGCAATGGTTATGCTAATGTTTCATATTATGATGCTAACGAAAAGAAAGTACAATGCATATGATGTGATTTATGTGATGGGCGGATGCAGTAATTTAAATACTGGAATGCTAAAGCAAGAAACATAGAGATGCATGGCCCACAATAGAATGTTTTGCAAGGCTCGGGAGTGACCGACGATCACTAGTAGTACTTTTTCAGTTAGGAGGCGTTGACGGGCTCCCAGTTGACAGGAGATTAACTCCATTGGTTTAGCACACTCTCTTTCTGATTGAAGGACCATGATTGAAGCTTGGTCCCGTGGTGGTACTGTGATTCTAACTGCGGTGGTGAAACAACTGCTTTCCCTTTCCCGACTCTATTGTGCTCCGCAAAGTTTTCCACGAGCACCTCCAATTGTTCTTGGAATAAAATGTCCAGATCTCAAACTACGTCATCTGTCAGGCTCTCTGAGTCTGCCTTCTGAGCAAGATCTTGTATTGTTGCTGCCTGACACATTGCCGACTGTTCTGACTCTGATAGTATTGTACAACTCTAGAACTGCTCACATGTCTGACTCTAACTGATCATTCTCCTCATAGGACTCTTCTAGACAAATCCAAACTGCTGGTGATTGTGTCATTATGAACGGACTCTAGTTTAGATTTGAAACGCCTGCACTGGTGAAGTTAGTCAAATCACGGGAAATGATCATCTTTGGGGACTTACTGGAGCACGGGGATCTCTTCTGTTGGTATTGATACTCGTATCCCAATCTTTCGTGCTCTCTCCATTCTTCTGCCTTGACCAGTTCGGCGATTCCTTGGCTGTATCACCCAAAGGGTTCCTTTCTCGTATCCCCACTTGCGACACATGTTTTTGACCATCAAACGGGGATCACTACAAATGTTCATGGGCAGGAATGAAATTAACTGGTTCGAATTGGTTGACACGGTACAGAACATCTGAGGGTTTAGGCTCGAAGCGGATGGGGTTTGAAGCTACAGGAAAGACCGCCTCAACGGTAGGACGAATCAAACTAATTGACTCCTCAGAATCACCAAGCAAGGATAGATACAACTAACGTGGAAAAGGAGATGATACATCATGAATAAGATCGGCAGGATGAATAAAAGATCAGATAGTGTGACCATGTCGGTGGAACCCCTGGGCGGTTCACCAAACCTACTCCGGTGTGCGGAAACACACTGGGAGGACCGATACAGTCACGGCGAAAATGGTGAATCCAGAGGAAGAGACAAGACTCGGAAACACCAAAGGGAAGACAAAAGGATAAGGAAAGGAGTCGCCACCTAGTCTTTTAATGGAAAGACGAGGAAAACCAAGAAAACACAAAA
>JAMKQA010008518.1:0-15019 GCA_024699735.1 Posidonia australis | reverse complement strand
AAACAAAACACATTTAAAATTCACTTAAAATTCAATTAATGAAACAAAAACTCTAATTCAAGTCAAAATCAAATTTAAAACACTTAAAATCCAATTAATGAACCAATAAACCCTGATTAAAGACAAAATCCATTAAAAACCCTAATTAATTAAAATTCAAAACCCTAAAAAATCCAAAAATCCCTAAATAAACCAATAAACCCTAACTAAAAAACAATAAATAAACTAATAAACCCTAATTAACTAAAATTCAAAACCCTAATCAACAAAAAAACCCTAAATAGAACCATAAATCCTAATTAAAACTCAAAAACCCTAAATAAACCAATAAACCCTAATTAAAGTCAAAATCCATTAGAAACCCTAATTAATTAAAATTCAAAACCCTAAATAAACACAAAAACCCTAAATAAACCAATAAACCCTAATTTAAAATCCAAAAATCCCTAAATAAACCAATAAACCCTAATTAAAATTCAAAACCCTAATTTAAAACCAATTAATTAAACCCTAAATTACAAAATCAGAAATTAAATTAAACCCACAAAACCAATTAAAAACCTAAAATTAAAACCCTAAAATCCTAAAATTTCCAAAAACAAAAAAACCAAAGGAAAAACCAAACCCCAAGCCCAATTCGCAAGCCCATAAGTCCAACACTATTCCATTCAAAAATACAAATCAACAACCTTATAAAATTCAAAAATAATTCGACGACCCTTGATTTTTCAACGACAATATCCTAAAGTCTCTGGAGTGAATCTTAGACCCCCGAGATCTCCGGTCAACCTCTTCCAGCCCATGCCCGATCCAACGACGCTCATCCGCTAAAGAAAGGAGGATCGAGGGCTCTGGAAAGCCTCGCCGGAGTATTAAGCTTGTCGCCGTCGACAAACTAAGGGATCTTCTTCCTTCTGCTCCCAGCCTCTCCAGCGCGTTTGAATTCACAAAAGAGAACCTAGTGATCCCCTCCACTACTGGAGCCTACCTTTCGCCCTTTTTTTGCAACCTAGAGTCACCAGCCACTATCGTCGGAGAACCCAGAGCCCTGCCGTCGAGCCGCCGCGAGCGACATGCCTTCTCAGGTAGCCCCTTTGCCTCTTCCTTGGAGGGAAGCATGCCCCTTAGGTCCCCTTAGGTTCCTTGAGCAAGTCACGGTGGAGCGGAGCCCCTAAGCACTGCTGTCCCCGTCTCCGATGGTGGGTTCGCCACCACCGGCGAGGCCCTTAGCCTCTGGATCGAGGAGAGACTCCTAGGGTCACTCCTCCCTCTCCTTCCTAATCCTTGGGGAGTTCCCCTGTTCTCAAAGAGCTTCCCAGGCCTCTCGCAGAAATCCAAGCAGAGGAAATGACCTCGACCGCCTGGTCAGAAGCCAAAGAAAAGGAAAAGGAAGTGACCTCGACCGCCCAGTCGAAGGTCGACTCTGACCGCCCGGTCAAAAGCCAAAGAAAATGAAAAGGAAGTGACCTCGACCGCCCGGCCAAAGGTCGACTCTGACCGTCCGATCAGAAGCCAAAGAAAAGGAAAAGGAAATGACCTCAATCGCCCAGTCAAAGGTCGACTTTGACCGCTCGATCAGAAGCCAAAGAAAAGGATCTTACGCCCGCGAATATCCAAGAAAAGCAAAGAAAAAGGACCTTGACCGCTCGGTCGAAGGTCAAACAAAAGGATTTCGCGCCCGCGAAAATCCAAGGAAAGAAGGGATAGATGGATTTCGTCCACCCGGAGTGAGAACCTAGAAAAACAAAAGCGATAAACCCTGGATTGTTCCCCAGGAATGAAGTTGGCTGCAATGGTGCGAGGAGGGCAGAACTGCTTGCAGCTGGCTCTATGACATGGAGACTGGTGCTTGCTGAGATGTACGTGCAATATCCTCTGGAGGAACCTTGTTGGAGTATTGATCTGAATTTGCTCTGTTTGCAGGTTTCGCAAAGAGTTGGAGCATATCTGCAACTCTCTGAAACTGGAAGGGCTTATTGCAAACTTCTTATTGCTATGTTGTTGCGGTGATATTTGATATTCCCCTGGGCGCTTGCAAGTGTCTGCTCCAATATGATTTGTCGCACCCTCGTGGTATAAGGGGGTTTTCTGCAAGCCTCACAATCTCAGGGGGTTTCTGCAAATTTCCCCATCTGGTGAATTCTTGAAGACTTGTGCACTTGCTTTTCTTGGCATTTTGCCTTTTGCCTTTTGTAGACTGCAGAGTGCGAAGAACAACAATGCAATTCTTGCAACCATTTTGTGCTTTGGACCTTGGAAATTAAGATACTTGCACTGCCTGTATGTGATGGGGCCCACTGGATAACTGTTATATCTGCTAGGGTATCTAACCATGGTGACACCGAAACACTACTCTGATGTCTTGCAAACATTGATAGGTGCATTGACTACTGAGGATCGTGAGTATTTGCAAGTTTAGGGCATGTCCTCTCCGTTATTGAATATTGCAATGGTTGAAATGAACTAGCACTTGTTGTGCGCTATGGTTAGATTCTAGAAACCCACCTTCCCTACCTTTCGCTCTTGCCTTGGAAGAAGTCCGTCAGACCTGCGGGCTATTGCCATACATGTCAGTTGCCGATTTCATATGCTGTGATGGCTATGACCCTGTGTTGCATCAACTGACAGGCTTATCCCGAAGTGCTTTGTGAGAAGCCTCATCAGCATGCTCCCAATAGTAGTACTATCCCCATGATCTTCTTGACTTAGAAAGGCAGCTAACATGCTCCTAGTCAAAGACCTAACTCCAACCAAAAAGCAGTTAACATGCCCCTGGTTGAAGATCCCTTTTTGCCAAAATTCCAACTCAAAAGGTAGCTAGCATGCCCCTGGTTGGAAAGTGGGCAAATGCCTTGCAAATCAAATGCAAAGTGCGAAAAGTGGTGTAATCAAAATGCTGAATGCCAAATGATTTATGCAAGATGAAGCAAGATTTATGCATTGTGTATAGAAGATATGCCCTCAACGTCGATGAAGCCTTCATTGCCTGCTATAAGGAATAAAAATGTCCTCAACTCACATGGCACTAACCTAGACACTTAGGTTTTTTTGTAGCTCTCCTTTAGATGTCATGGACTCCATGCCAAATTCTTAGGGCCCTACACCTACTCTTTTAATGATTCATATTTCTTTTTCTCCCTCAAAGGCATACTGACTTACTTTATTCTTGCTTGGAAGCAATAAACACCTAAGTTGAGGGGTGACTGCTCTTTCTGTTTGATATAAAAGGGGTGGCTAGTCCCTTTGCAAATGTAGGATCTATTGGTGTATGCTTTGACTCCTCTCCAAGTTATATGGGAGGAATAGGGTTGTCCTGTATGCCTCTCTCAGTGGAGCTAACTTTTGTCTACTACTTCTGTCTCCTTATTTTCTTTTGTGCTCCAAAGTCTGTATTTTTCTTTATTGCTGGCACTCTCTCTAGATCTAACAATTTTACCCCCTCTGGAGGTGTAGGTCCCCTGGGAATTTGTGCATTTCGTCCATGTCACTGAACAATCGCTCCCTCAGACCCTAAGTCTCATGGGTAGTAACACGTGAGGAGGACCAAGCTCTTCCTAAGCAGGCATACTTCCGATTTTCCTCATCGGGCAATGGTTATGACAATGTTTCGTATTATAATTACAATGCAAATAAAAGGAAAGTACAATGCATATGATGCGATTTGTGATGTCCAGATGTAGTAATATAAAGCATGAAACATGGAGATGCATGACCCACAATGTAATGCTTTGCAAGGCTTGGGAGTGGTCGACGATCGCTGGTAGTACTTTCAGTTAGGAGATGCTGACGGGCAACGACCATTGGTCCAGTGAAGACTTTCTTCGATTCTTGGGGGACCATAGTTGAAGCTCGATCCTTGTGATTCTGGCTGCAGTGGCGAGGTAACTGTTTTCCCTTCCATGATGCTGTTGTGCTTTGTTAAGTCTCTTGCGAGCACCTCTGATTGTTCTTGGAGTAAAAATGTCTAGATCTCCAACTATCATCTATCAGGCTCCCTATGAGCAAGTTCTTCTGAGCCAGATCTTGCATTTCTGTTGCCTGGTGCACTGCCAACTGTTCTGAGTCTGACAGCATTGTATAACTCTGAAATTGCTCGCAAGTCTACTCTAACTTTGAATGATCATTTTCTGGAAAAGTTCTTCTGGATAGATCTAAACTGCTTGAGGCTGTGAACAAATTTGACTTTGATTCAAGACGTTTGCACTGGTAAAGTGAGTTAAATCGCGGGAAATGATCGTCTTTGGGGACTTACCTGAGCGCAGGGGATCTTTTCCGCTAGTTCTGACGCTCATATCCCAATTCTTTGTGCTCTCTTCGTTCTTCTGCCTTGATCGGCTCAACGGTTCCGTAGTCGTATCGCCCAAGGGGTTCCTTTCTCGTATCTCCAGTTGCGACACAAGTTTTCGACCATCAAGCAAGGATTGTTGTGAACGGCCAAGTGGCTGACAGACTCAGGAGCAGGAATGAGATTAATTGGCTCAAATTGGTTGACATGACACAGAATACCAAAGAGTTTGAAGCTAGAGCGGAGACTGCCTCAATGGGAGGACGAATCAAACTAATGACTCCCTGGATACATGGGAAAGGGGAGAAAACAATAAGATTGGTAAGACAAATAAAAGATCAGATAGAATCAACAAGAAAAAATGGAATTGACTCCCGAGGGGCCTACTGCTCCCGGGTCTAAATGCTGGGGTAATGGCTGGCTAACTATGCTGGGTTGTGATGGTAGTGCTTGTGTGGCTGTTGATGTGGGCGTGAGGCATGCCGCCTGTGTGTTAATCACAATGACCTTCTGTTCAATCAAGTCCTGGATCGCGTTCCTTAATGTGAGACAATTGTCTGTCGAGTGACCTGTGACTCGATGAAAATTGCAGAACGCATTCATGTTATACCAGGTAGGAAGCGGACTTGGTGGCAGGCGCACCTCAGACAGCCTCAGGAGGGATGTGACTTTAGGGAATACCATGCTCAACGGTTCCACTAAAGGGGTATAGTGGCGCCTGTCACGGCGTTGCCGCCTTGGCTGCGGATGTGCCAATGGCGGGCTCACCACCACCTGAGGAGGAGGATAAACTGGAGTGGCAGTGGGAGTGATGTGTGGTGCATGAGGTGTTCTAGGTGTAGGCGTGGGTGCATAAACTAATTGATGCTGAGGGGGCGGATGGACATTTACCGGTGCAGCACAGGATCTAATGTAAGAAACTGTATCTTTGGAGGGATCCCGCCTCCTAGGTGGATTGGCATTGTGGTTACTGTTATTGTTGCTGCTGTTGGCGCCACTATGTGAGGAAGTGGCTTGCCTGGCAAATGCAGAGAGTGCTGGAAAACTATCGCCGCGCAGTGAACTCTCAACACGGGTACCTGCCCGAAGCAATGCAGAAAATGTAGTGACTGGTTGGATGCTAAGCAGAGCCCCGACCGCTGGTTGTGCCCCTCGGATTATAATCTCGATAGACTCCTCGTCGGAGGGTCTATCTTTGACTTGTGAAGCCAAGGAGTGCCATCGTCCAACATACTCCCCAAAATGTTTCTTGGGGCCTCTGCATGATAGCGACTAAGTCCTCCCGCTTTGGGACTAAGTCAAGATTAAAGGAATACTGTTTCAAGAACGCCTGCGTAAGGTCATCCCAAGTTTTGATGGTGGCCATGTTGAGGGAAGTGAACCACTTCAACGTGGGCCTCGTAAGACTCTTCTGGAACAGGCAGATTAACAACCTTTCGTCAGTCTGGAGCTGAGCGAGGTCTCCGCAATAGACTCTCAAATGGGAAATGGGGCAACCCCCACCATTATATTTGTCGAATTCCGGGATTTAGAAATTCGAGGGGAGAGTCGCCTCTAGGAAATAACAGAGGTCCCAGAATTGGTAGGACCGGCAGTCCCCACCCTGCACTTGTCGGAGAGTGCGCTCTAGATCATTTACTCTCGCGAGGAGAGCATCCGGAGCTACTGCAGCTGTGGATTATGCAATAGAGGCGGGTGCCACGTACACTGTATGGGTCGCTCCTAAGGGCTCCTCCGGATCCACCATTCCGCCGTCTAGTGCTACGGCAGGATGGCCAGTGTACCCATGCATGGGTGCATTGTGTTGTGGGATAAAGGATGAGGCTTGTGTGTGGTACAAGGGTGAGGATAGTGCAGGGGGTGGTGCAACAAGTGCAGAATGCGGGAGCAAGAGCTGTTGGACTGGAATGGTCTCCTGTACAATGCTCACAAAGGGCTGTGCTCCCACCAGCCTAGGGGGCTGGCCACCAGATAGGAGAGATGCATGCTGTGGTGGGTGCTGTGCAGGTGTAACATAAGGTAGTGTCGACACCCCTATCGCTGGAGAGACAAGGGATGGCGACGGCTGTGGAGGGAGTGCAGTGGGTGCAAACTGTGATCCTAGAGTCGGTTGCACAGGCAACTCGAGAGTCGGGAAGGACAGAACTGAAAAGGGCTGGAGTGCTAGTGTCAATACCTGCAACTGCTGGGCGTGGGCTGACATTTGTTGCAGTTGCGCGGTGACGGGATCGTCACTAGTGGCTCCAAAGGATGGAGGAAAGACAGGAGAAGAAACAAGAGGTTGAGATATCAGTTGTCCGAATTGGGGGGGTGGCTACTACAGAGACAGCCGCAGTGGGAGGAGGGCTAGTAAACACATAGCCTTGAGGAGAGACAGACTCAACTATTGTGGCCCCAACAGTAGGAGAAGACCAGGCAGGTGGTCCCGAAGGCGGGGTTGCCACAGGGACACGGAATTGAGGTGGTGGAGGTCCTCCAGAAGCTAAGGTAAAAGTGGAGGCAGCAGTGATGACTGGAATAGACACAAAGGAAGAGTATCCTGACACGGGGACCTCCTCCAGAACAGTAGAGGAAAGGGACTCGCTGGCATGCTGAGCCATGGCGGATCGCGAGCGAGTAAGGATCGAACTGTGGCTGGGAAGGATAGGACGGGTCCTAAGACGAGCTATCGTCGAAAGTGATGGATAACTCGGGGGTCGTGGTCGAGAATAGGGTCGCAAATAGAGTCTGCAAAAGGAAAGACCTCGAGCTAAGACTAAGGAAACTCGCACAGGCAAGTATTCTATGCACATAAACAAACAAGTTAGAAAAGATGCAATGTTTATGGTGGTATGAGATGCAAAATGCATGAAAGCCTCTAGCATGCGCTCCCTCGCAACCTAAGGGTGTCCTACCAAGCCGTCTACTTCGGGTTCACATAGGGGTGAATGGGTCTCCAACTCAAGTTTAGAAAAAGTAAGGTCCCCGTTCTAAATCCCAGCCAAAGCTTAGGCAGTGAATGGGTGGTGCGTTCGGGGCCTCGTCCTCTGCCAAAGCAGTAGATTGTACCCTCTACTAACACCGACACGACCCCAGACAAGGGGGGACATACCCGACATTTCATCCCACTCCAAAGCCATAGGATGAGACACCGAGAAATGTCCTTCGCAGACTGTATAGGCGAACTAAGGAGAGGAGAAGATGCATGTCCTATATGATGTGTGCAAAGTATGCTTTGAGTCTTTTACTTGCAAGCTTATTAAACCGTGGGGGAATTTGCAATTTGTCACTAGTTTGCCTTAGGTTTTATTGATTTTGGTTTTTATATTTTCATTAACCGAATGGGGAGAGAAAACATGTCTCTAATTCTCCTAAACATGGCATATACAAGAAGGGAAATAAACATGCAAATTAGCCACGAATTAACAAACAGAAGCATGTGAAAATTATGTGTAACAATGGTGACATAGAAAATGTGTAAAAGGAAAACACCCATTATGCAAAAAGCATGTATGCAAGAAAAACACCACTTAAAAGGATAACCAACGCAAAGCCTGGAAATAGGCAAGCAAGGAGAAAAGGCCAAAGCACACGAGAAACCTAAAACAAAAGCCGGGATCTGGTTATCTCCAGCGGAGTCGCCAGTTCATGTAACCATGCCCGAGACAGCCTCGGGGCTTGACGCGAAAGGCCAAATACACGAGGGTCGGCAAAGTCACAGCAAAAAAATAAAATAAAAATGCAGGAGTCACAGCACCTAGTCTATTAAAATGGAAGACAAGGAAAACCATTTAAAAATATTCAAATCATGCAAAATAAGCCAATGGAAAAGAAGGTCTCAAATCAAAAAATGAGTAAGGATCCCTGTTACGCACGAGGAAGGTGTTAGGCACCCTCGTGCGCTTGATAAATCGGTCTTTCTATAGGTTTCTCATTTGCTTATGAAATGTCGGCTTTTCAGCCTTTACTGTACCTCCGAGGGCGATATGCCATGCCATGCTAAGTGAGTGGTGTCTTATGCTAAAATAAGGGTGCATGGAGTGCAGGGTGTGTCTTAATGCTCAGAAGTATCGCTCATATATCAGGTGAAATGTCGATGCAAAGATATTACATAAATAAGATCAAGGATCTAAGTATTTTGAGCGACTTTTCATCCTTACTTTGCTATATGCTCAATGTGATCTACCATGCATAAAAAGGATTGAAAACAGAGTTGGATATTCCTGATATATCCAAGAAGAAAACTAGAAAAATCCTGAAGTAAATCAGAGTAGGGAATCATGCTAAAAAACTATGTGAAAGCTACTGTGTGCTACTGAAAAATAGGCTGATGTGCCTGTGTGGTGCGCCAAACTGGTACTCCAGTCTGGTGTGCCACCTATGTGCTCCTATGTGGGCCAGGAAGATGTGCTAGGGAAAAACAGAAATCTATGCAGTGCAATGTCACATATAAATGCGTTCCAGAAGGTTATGCAATGTAAAAACTTTGTAAAATCGGAAAATATCCTTTAAAAATGAAAGAAATGTAAGTGTGAGAAGATTTATGGATCTTGTGCTCAAGGGCAAATAGCCTCACACAAGGTCACATTTTACTCATGCTGAATAAAAGTAACAAGGTTCAGCCACACCACTGGATCATGGGCTGATGCATAAGATTCTCCATATAGGAGTAAATGGTAGTCAGCCTACCAAATTTGGACTATAAACTGAATGTTCAAAGGGTAAAACAACTGGAAAAGCAAAATCATTTGTGGTTGAAATCATGCATGCACAATCATAAAATAACAAAGAATCATCACTAAAAGAATCAGATTCGAAATCATTTGGGAAAACATGCAGATGAGGATGCAAAAGAGAGTGATTTTGCTTCTCTGACCAGTCTGGTGCACCAGAATGGTGCGTTAGAGTGGTGCTCTAGTTTGGTGCACCACTCTGGTGCGCCATATAGCTGCACCACTCAGAATTCTGGTTCAGATTCAGAGATAGGTAATTATCCTTTTTAATTAAGCCAGTTATGCAAAATGATGGAAACTGAAATATGATGAGATGCAAATGAAGAGAAACCTTTCTTTTTTATTTGATTCAAAAGGAAAATAAATCATGGGTTCATGGTAGAAATGCTTATACAAGATTTTAAAGAACATGTATGAGAAGATAAATTTGACAAGCCATATGCAAGTGATGAATACCTAAAAACATGTCTATTGCATATTCTAGCATGCATGTGCATGAAAACAAAGATTTCTTGTGTAAAGAAACAAAAAGAAAGGCCATTTGCAGGAACATTAAGGTGCAGAATTTTCTATTTAAATTGTACATGCAGAATATCTTATAGGATGGTTATCTTCATCATGAAATTTATGTAAGCAAAAAGAAGAAGAAGATCAATTTATATGAAGTGCACGGCATATTTTATCTAATGTAGGAAGTAAGCAAAAGCAAAGGAATGCATGGAGGACTTACCTTGTCCAAGGTGTTCCCTCTTGAAATATCAAAGATAATAAGATCCCTTGTTGCTTTGGAAGGGCTGGGAATTCTTCAAAATGCAAAGGAATGCTTGGGAAAACGTGACTGGCTTGCAATAGTTTGCACTAGATCTATCTCAAGATGATAAGATCAGCTCCTAAGGTCAGATCATAAGGGGCCCAAATGGTTGCCTATGGATGTCCTTATGTAGGAAATTCTCAAAGGTAACCCCTAGTGAATACAACAGCCTCGTAAACGAAAAGCTTGGGAAGATTCCATGGCATATTCGCTGGTGAAGGTTACAAGCATGGGAGGTGGAAAGCCAGCAGTCAGCAGCCTGAAAAGGGACTGTGCGCCAGGTAGGTACACCTCGTTAGTGCTCCAGCTAGGTGTGCCACTGAAGTGCTCCTGCTCGGTGCTCCACATTGGTGCTCTAACTTGATGCTCTCACCTACCTGTCTGAATTTCTAATTGGGATGTAGGCCTGCTATAGGTTTGGGATTGGTTTAGCTAATGAGATTAGGTTTGTCACATCCAAAGCAACATCTGAAAAGCTTATCTATGAGTCACCTCAAAATCAGGGTGTCTACACTTACAAAATAACATCTTCTGGACATTTGACACACATTTTGACATAACTTAGACCATGCATCACTCCCATGCTAGCATCTATCACATCTGACCAGGAAAATGGCCAAACTGCCCCTATGCCTCTAATTCATGAGCATGCATCTCACTTTTTGCACTCAGTCTTGTATAGTTCTTGTCTAAGCCATCCTTTAGAATCTTTGCAAATTTAGGCACTTATCCATGCATTTCATATTACTTCTCCTCACATTTGCATCCCTATTTAGCGAGCCGGCATCTCATGTCTTTCCTTTATGGATTTTCTTTCTTCACTTTGTCTTCAGAGTTTCTTATCCGATATCCGATTTGATTTTCTTTAATCTCTACATTTCAGATTTTTGATTTGATTTGGATTTCATCACCCGAGGACGTACACTAATTGATCGAAAGGCCCACATTGGCCCATTTGCAGATTATTTCTCCCCTTCGATTTTTACAACCTTTTCCATGATTCCGAGGTTTTGGGTTGACCTCACTTTTTATTTTCTTGATATCAATATGGTTTTCTGAGCCTTTCTCATTAAGAACCTCATCATTTCATGTGATTCCTTATGTTGTGCCGTATTTTGCGATTTCATCATTTTATGTGGATTTCTTTGTAATTTTCGCTTACCGTCATGAACATCCATCTAATCTTGTCATGACATTCACATTAGCATGTTCAGAGCATGATATAGGCTTAACAAGCATTCATTCAGCCATAGCAAGCGATTTCGGCTAGAAAGACCGAGTTTCTCGGGCGCACGAGGGTGCCTAATACCTTCTTCGTGCGTAATAGGAATCCTTACCCATCCTCTTGTTAGCAGACATCCGGCCTTCACATTTGCATCTCACGCATCCGATCTTTTGTGGTTTTCCTCGTCTTTCCCTTAAAAGACTAGGTAGCGACTCCTCTTTTTTCTTTTTCTTTTCCTTTTATCCTATCTTGCACCTTCGCCATCTTGGCATGGCTGTGATCTCCTCTCTCTAGCGCGACTCTGCACCGAACCCTGGGTTGGCATGGTCACAGATACAATGTTTTTTTTTCAACTGAAAGGCAAAATGCTACTAAATCAAAGAGATCCTTTTGGTGAACAACACTTTAACACATGTTTTTGATTTTACAAACCAACGACCTCTTCTTTCTTTAGAAGCTCCTATGGCACTTCATCATACTCCATCTCCTTACTTTAGCTTGTTTTCCATTTGAAATCATGTAACACTCATAAACTTCATTTTATAATTATTTACATTTTAATGAATTTATTCCTGGACGGGTGTTACTGTTCTGAGGCCCATTGTGTGGATTTGTGCTTTTGGGTTTGGGCCTCGTGGGCCGGCTTCTGTTTGTGTGTCCCAGTGCGTGGTTGGCACTGTGCATTGTAGCACTGTGCTTGTGAGTCCTAGTGCGGTTCCACGTGGGGCCCGCATTGTGGGCCGGCTTGTGGTTGAGTGTTTGATGCGGGGAGTCGTTGGCTCGTGCCTTGGAGCTAGTTGTTGGGATGTGTGCGGCAAGGCTGGAGGGTGGCCAGAGATTGGTTGGTGTGTGCGTGTTGGGGGTTGGTGGGCAGGGAGTCGTTGGCTCGTGCCTTGGAGCTGGCTGTTGGGCTGTGTGCGGCGAGGCTGGAGGGCGACCGAAGACTAGCTGGTGCGTGCATGCTGGGGGTTGGTGGGCAGGTGCGCAGCAACTTCCTCTCCCGCGTATATAACGCGTGCATAGGGCGAGTCTTCTCCGACACACCGAAGCCCCAGCCAAGCCAAGCTAGCCCTTCCTTTCCTCCTCTCTTCCCCCCCTCCACTCCTTCTCCATCTTCTTCTTCACTCCTCCTTCTCGTCTGCTGGTGGGTGCAAGTGAGAGAGAGAGCCTGAGAGTGGGATACGGGAGGTGGTGGCGTGCGGCGGCTTGTGGCGGCACGGGAGGATCTGGAGCGACGTCCTTGAGGTCGTGAGGTGGAAGTGGACGTGTGGGGTCGTTAGAGTCGGTCAGAGGGTCGTCGAAGCTCATTTCAGGTACGTATCCCCAATTTAATGTGTAGAAATCATGTAAAATGGTAGAAATGCCTAGAATGCATGTAATCTAGGCTAAGTTTAAGGTTTTAGAATTTTTGAGAATTTATTGTGGTTTTTATGGGTATTTATGTCGATAGTTGAGATTTGGGTCATTTTGACCCTTATGCCTTTGTGATTTTGTATCTTGATGCATGGTGAATGGATTTTAATTTTATTCATTGGGTTTTGGAGTAGACTTGAGGGTCCACTGCATATGTTTTATTCGAGATTTTTGGTGATTGTTTGGGAGTCCGATCGGAGCTTCCACCTCAGTGATTTTTAGGTGCCCTACTGCAGGTTGTCTGAATTCTGACAGAAAACTGGCAGCGTTGGCCGATTGCGTGGGCCACAAGTGCAGGTTTGGCAGTAGTTCTGGCCCCTGGTCTCGGCTCTGTTGGCGTTCAGACGAAAGTGTCAGGGGCACTGGCCAGATGCGCGCTTCACATGTGCGGGTTTGCCAGGTCATTTTTGGGGTTTTTCCTTGATTTTTTGGAAAAATATATTTTAATGCAGTGATTTTCTAGATTGGTTTGTATTGTCCCTGTAAGATGGGATTGTGGGCCGTCAGTGGTGGTCTCCTATGACACCTAATGTGCCATTTTGTCGAGATTTTTAAAGAGTTTCCAAAGGAATAAAATGGTTTTGGAAAGTGGATTTCAAAGAGATAGTTGGTCTATTTTAGAAAATGGTTTTTCAGGTTTTATGTGTGCGGGCCGAGACAATGTGGGACCGTGTTGTCGGGACCAGGGAATGTGATGACATTCCTGGGTGGTCGGGCACGACTCTCTGGTCGAGGTTGGGGGCCGAGATACCTGAGGTTGAGGGACGTCGGGTTCTGGAGGTATGAGACTCCTTGACTGTCGTCTCGAGGCTATGGTTGAGGTGTCTTGTGGCATGACGGGGAGGTATGATACTCCTACTGATGCCGTGAGCACTGAAGCTCGACTATCATCGGGTGTGGAGGTATGACACTCCCTCTTGAGCACCGTGTGTGGACTCCGTGAGAAGGCATACCCTGTGGTGGCCAGTGCGGGTGGGACACATGCCTTGTAGCTGATAGCGTCCTAAGAGACAGGACAACCTTCCCTGGAAGGGGTTGGCTTTTGAGGGTTATCCAGAAAAAAAGAAGTGTGAGATGGTGAACGCTCCTACATAGGGTGACCGTCACCATGGCAGTGTAGAACTAAGGGTGGGCACCTAAACCATCTAAACCGATAAACCGAATCGAGCCAATTTCAGTGGTTTGGTTCGGTCTTTTAAATTTAGTGGTTCTTTTTGGTTTGAAATTTCACCAATGGTTCGGTTTGTGGTTTTAGGGGCGGTTTAACCAAACCTAAACGAACCGAATATAATATATTAATATAGATTATATATGTAAATATATATATTAGTTATTAAATATTTAAAAAATATAAATATATATTAGTAGCCCATTTGACATTTAGGGTTCCCTTCGTTCTTCCCCTTCAAAACGACTCGCGATCGTCGCCTCCGTTCTTCCCCTCCAAACAGATTGCCTCCTTCTCCACGCTGCGTCGCCGCCACCATTCTTCCCCTGCTTCCCCTTCAAGACTTCGACCAGGGCTTAGGGCTGCCGGTTGCCTGACTCAGCGACTTGCGACTGCCGCCTCCGTTCTTCCCCTTCTTCCCCTCCAGACAAATTGCCTCCTCCTCCACACCGCGTCGCCGCCACCGTTCTTCCCCTTCAAGGCTTCAACCAGGGCTGAGGGCTGCCGGCTGCTCGACTCAGCGAATCGCGACCGCTGTCTCCATTCTTGCCCTTCATCCCCTCTAGACAGATCGCCTCCTCCTCCACACCGCCTCCGATCTTGCCTCTTCCTCCATGTCGCCACCGTTCATCCACGCCGCCACACTAGTGACTGGTCTAAGCTCGCCTCCAGAGTCCAGACAGACTGCAGACGACTCCTTTTCTCACCTTTAGGTAGACCCGCTCCCTACCTTCCTCTTGATCTGTTCTCTGTGGCTTTTAGATACAGTGATTTGTGAGAGTTCTGCATATTGAATCTTTCATAAACATGTTTAGTGCTTGTTCATGCATCTTTCCTGATAAAATAATTTCATCAACTTGTAAATTGAGACATAGTTGCTTCCATATTGCTGTTGTCGTGTCTTCTTCTTCCCCTACTATTTTCTTGAAGTTTTGGTTATGTTTTTATAGAGACTGACATCATGAGGTATGAATGGAGTGTTTTTTAAATAAATGAAATGATTTCAAATTATTTGATTTAGTGGCTATTAATTAATTTGAATCATACGAAGTGGCTACAGATTCCATACTATTCTTGAGCCTTCCATATTCTTCTATTCTCTTGTAGAATGTATTGGTTTAGACATGATGCTTGTTATCTTCAATACTTTACAATCCATCTAGATGATTTGATTCAGATCCTTTTCTTTTATATGCCTATATGGCTATACTACTTGTATGTGATAGTCAATATTACTGTTTTGTTCATGATTCCTTCATTGTAACTTATTAATGCATTGTTTTCTTTTACAACTCCTGAATCTATCATCCTTTGGTTTTAGGGTGTTGGATAATTTGAAGGGTTATGCTATGAGAGCTCTTGTAGTCTTGTAAATGCTATTGATCACCTTTGCAAGGTTGCTTAA
>JAMKQA010008517.1:0-13681 GCA_024699735.1 Posidonia australis | reverse complement strand
TGCGTAATAGGAATCCTTACCCATCCTCTGGTTAGCAGACATCCGGCCTTCCCATTTGCATCCCATGCATTCATCCTTTTGTGGTTTTCCTCGTCTTTCCCTTAAAAGACTAGGTGGCGACTCCACTTTTCTTTTCTTTTTCTTCTTTCCTTGCGCCTTCGCCGTCATCGGCATGACTGTGGTCTTCTCCTCTCCACCCCCTCCCTTCGGGTCAGGCTCGGTCAGACGGACACGGTCACAACATGCTTAGTGATTTGGAAGTTCTATTCTAGGAGCAGTTGGCAGCACTAGCGGAAGACACAGAGAGTGAACTCAGGCACAGGAGAGGAAAAGCTATAATGTCAAAATGCATTGCAGAATAGACAATTCCACATGGTCAGTCCACCATCATTACCCTAAAAGAAGACAGATCATAGAACGCTAGACCAGAGGTGTTTATCTCCTATCAGTCGAGAGGCAGGTCTAGGTGGTACTACCAGTCTTGGCCGCATTTGAACAGTGGGGTCCAAAAAAAAAGATCCTGAGTTAGACTCTAGAGAGAATGCAGGCGGCAGCACTCACATCAATCAGTCAGAGGACATCTGCCCACTTGTCACACACATTGTACATAACACTCAAGAAAACTCGAAAAATAAAAACAATCATCCACATAATAAGGCAGTGAAAGATGTAAAACAGCCAGGTACATCTGTAAGTTCGGAAATGTCAGAATATGAGATTGTCAAAGGTGCGTACAAAAAGACTAGAGTGACAGTAACCATTCTAAAGCATCATCAAGGGCAAAGTGCTGAGCAAATATGTACCTTTGCAGACATGGATCCATCATTCTAGCAAGAAGTCCTTTCTGAACTTATTGCATATGGAGAGGAGGAGGATGCAGAAATAGAGGAAGAAAGTCATGATGCACCAGATTTCCAGCCTTATGACGATGATCCAAAAGGCTCGAACTTGCATGTAGAAAAGGAAACTAAGTCTATAAACAATGGCACCACTGAAGATGTCAAGGATGTGGAAATTAGTGCCAAACTCACAACACAGGCCCGGGCAGAACTTGTTGAACTTCTCCGAAAATATGTAGATATCTTCGTCTAGAGCTATGATGACATGGTTGGGCTAGACATTGAGGTAGTGGTGCACACATTACCGCTTAAGCCTAACGTCAAGCCGATCAAACAGAAATTGCGTAGATGGCAACCGTAGTGGTTGTTGAAGTTGAAAGAGGAAATAATGAAGCAGCACAAGGTCAATTTTCTAAAGGTCGTCCTCTATCCAGAGTGGTTAGCAAATGTGGTTTTGGTGCCTAAGAAAGATGGTCGGGTTCGAATGTGTATTGATTACAGAGACTTAAACAAAGCATGCCCAAAGGATGATTTTCCACTCCCGCACATTGATGTATTGGTGAATAATACTGCAGGGCACAAAATGTTGTCATTCATGGACGAATTCTCAGGTTATAATCAAATTAGAATGGCGGAAGAGGATATGGAGAAAATGTCATTCATCACCCCATGGGGTGTATTCTGTTACAAAGTTATGCCATTTGGGCTCAAGAATGCTAGGGCCACATATCAAATGCAATGACAACATTGTTCCATGATCTCATGCACCAGGATATCAAGGTCTATGTGGATGATATGATAGCCAAGTCAAAGGAGCTTGAAGAACACATTGCTTTTTTAAGGAAGTTGTTCAATCGCTTGCAAAAATATAAGCTACGGCTTAACCTCAACAAATGTGTATTTAGGGTGTCATCAGGCAAGCTACTAGGATATATCATCAGCCAAAGAGGAATTGAGGTAGATCTGAACAAGGCTAAAGCCATCATTGAGATGCCTCCTCCTACAACAGAAAAGGAAATCTGAGGGTTGCTTGGGCGGTTGTAGTATATCGACCGGTTCATTGCCCAATTGACACCAATTTGTGATCCGATCTTCAAACTCTTGAGGAAGAATGCACAGATCCACTAAAATGAAGAATGCCAAGAAGCTTTGGACAAAATTAAGAAGCTCTTGGTAAGGCCACCAGTCTTAGTTCCCCTGACACCAGGGCATCCTTTATTTCTCTATTTGTCAGTAACACAACATTCAATGAGCGCAATCTTGGGTCAGCATGATGAAAAAGGCCGCAAGGAGAGGGCCATTTATTACTTGAGTAAAAAATTCAATGATTGCGAAGTTAAGTACACCGCAATCAAGAAAGTCTACTTATCCCTTGTCTAGGCCACACAACGCCTGAGGCATTACATGATGGCATATCCCGTTCTATTATTGTGTCGACATGACACTATGAAATACTTGTTCCAGAAGCCCGCGCTGGTGGGTAGATGTGTCAAGTGGCAGGTGCTCTGATCTTAGTTCGATGTCACTTTTGTCACTCAAAAATCTATGAAGGGACAGGCCGTGGTAGATCATTTAGCAGATTTACCTTTGCCAGAACATCAATCCCTACAGACTCAGTTCCCTGATGAGGATACACTGTTTGCCATGGAGGAAGATGAGTCAGAAGGACTCCATGACAAAGAGCGATGGCAGCTCTACATTGATGGTACAGTTAACAGGAGAGGCTTGGGCATCGGTGTAGTACTAGAGACCCTGCAAGGCCAGATGATTTCTCTTGCAAGGAAGTTGACCTTTGTATGCACCAACAATGTAGCAGAGTATGAGGCATGTATTATTGGATTGTGGGCTGCATTAAAACAGAATGCGTGGAAACTGCATGTGGATAGCGATGCCATGTTGGTCATCTCACAGGTTAATGGTAACTAGAGAACAAAAGACTTGAAACTAGTGCCATACCATAACCATCTTCTAAGGCTAATGGCTGAATTTGAGGAAATACGTTTTATCTTCATGAATAGCACCAAGAATGCCTGCACATCTGTGCTGGCCACTCTCTCATCTTGGTTGTCCATACCAGAGGATGATATAATGAAAGTGTTGGTAACCTGCACAAACCAGTCGGCACACTGCATGAGCATAGAGGAAGTAAACTCCACAGAAGAGCTCCCGTGGTATCATGACATTAAAGTCTTCTTGGAAACCGGGAATCATCATCGAGATGCATCGATTGTAGACAGAAAGACTATGGTCTGACTGGCTTCAAAATATGTGCTTGGATTAGGTCACTTGTACAGAAGGTCTTACAATTAGATACTTCTACGCTATCTAGATAAAAAGGAGGTCGGTACAGTAATACTGCAAATGCATGCTGGGACATGTGGACCACACATGAATAGAGTGTTACTAGCCAAGAAAATAATGTTACAGGGCTATTTCTGGTCAACCATGGAGACAAACAGCTATCAGTTTGTGCGAAGATGTCACAGTTGTTAGGTCCATGGCAACTTCATTCATGCACCCCCGCAATAGCTCCACAACATGTCGTCACCCTAGCCATTTTCAACATGGAGAATAGACGTTATCGGAGCTATCCACCCAGCAGCTTCTAATGGACATCAGTACATCCTGGTAGCTATTCATTACTTTACTAAATGGGTGGAGGTAGCTTCTTACAAGACAGTGACAGCCTCGGTGACTAAACAATTTATCAAGAACAATATCATTACCCGATATGGGGTCCCACATTCAATTATTTCTGATAATGGGACAAATTTCACAACCAAAAGGGTCGAGGATTTTTTTATAGGAGTTCCATATCAGGCATCACAGGTCCTCCCTGTACCGTCCTTAAATGAATGGGGCTGTGGAATCTGCCAATAAGAATCTAACTAAGACTCTTAAAAAGATGGTGGAAACACATAATGACTGGCATGACAGGCTCCCATATGCTTTATGGGCTTACAGAACATCAGTCTGGACTTCAACTAAAGCAACTCCATATTCTCTAGTGTATGGTATGGAGGCAGTCTTACCTATAGAGCTGGAGGTACCCTCGCTCAGAGTCTTGAAAGAAGAAGAATTGGAAGAAGCATAGTGGATGGAGGACTGCTTTGTTCAGCTAAACTTGATAGATGAGCATCGATTGCAAGCTATGCATCATGCACAATGCTATCAGAAATGGATGGCCAAAGCCTATCAGAAGAAATTCTAACCTAGAAGTTTCTTACCAAGGGACTTAGTCTTGCGAGCTATACATTTCCCTGATGGTCGTGGCAAGTTTAGACCCAATGGGTGTGGAGCATTTGTAGTCAAACAGGTCTTCTCTGGAGGAGCAGTAATCCTAGAGGACATGGACCATGTCAAACAATCAAAACCAGTTAATTCATGTTACCTGAAGAAGTACTATTAATGACCATAAACCTTGTGTCCTCACTCTGCGACACTGTCATCTTTCTCCATGCATGCACGAATTCATTTTATCAATGTTTTCTGCATCCATGTAGCCTTGCATCTTAGCACATACTAACTCCCATTCAGCATACGCATCTATAGGCAAATGATTGTCATCATCATCACATGCATGGATCTTAGTCCGATGATGATAAGCGGAATAAGCTTGCCAATGTTGGGAATGCGTAGCACTTCCTCAGGTAGATACTATTCAGGTAACCTAGGGAGTGAGGGAGCCATCTTTTATTGTGAATTGGGTGAAGTATCCAGGTCGCTCGGAGAACATGCACCTCCCAGAGGGCGATAAAATGTTAGGGGTGAGAATGAGAGTGTGAAAAATAAAATAAAAAATATATCTGTGAAAGGGTATAAAAGAATTAGAAGATAGAAGTGCCCCAAAGAGCGAGGCGTGTCAGGTAGCGTTGTCCCTACAACTTATCTTGGAGAGGAGTCAGAGTGAATACCTGGAAAGCATATTCCAAAAGGGCCTAGCCAACCCAACAGCTCCCCACCATAGACCAGGTACCTATTACCTCCAAGCTAGGGATAGGGTGAACCCACATGCCTATGAGGGAGAAAGAATAAAGAAAAGAAAAAAAAAAAGGGGTATGGTCCAGTGGGATTTGGAATGAAGCCCAAGACACAATATTACATTTCCAGAGAGCCACCTGAAAACTTGGGACTTGGATAGAGTCTCGTGAGGATTGGTGCTATCGTTTCCTTATATACATGGCGATAAGCATTTCAATGTTGAGGGTGCTAACAAGATCCCACAAATCATTCAGTATACAAGCACTCTTCCCATGAACATCATTTTAAATTGTCGTAGAGTCTAATTTGGTCTTTTTAGCCGGGGCATGTTAGCAGCTTTCAGCCTAAGAGGATCAGGAGGACATCGCCTAAACCAAGGGCATGCAAGCTTCTCTTGTTGGGTATGGCCATTTATGTCAAACCAGGGGCATTTCAACTGTCCTATGGTTAGACACACTGAGCCAGTACTCGACTAAGGGCATGTCAGTTGCTCTACAGGTTGAGGATCCCTGTAATCTACCTAAGGGCATACCAGTTACCTCATTTGGCTCCTTAAGTACCCTATGATGGCTCTGTCATCAGACAATCCCGATCATCAGGATTTGATGGCTGTCTTTCATTAATTTGGTACTTGGTCGGGACCAGTTAGTAACCAAGATCTCCTGTCGGGGCTATACGCACCATTTAGTCCATTCGATAGCCAACTGTTTAGTCATCTCCTGGTTGTAACATTCAACCTTAGCCTTGGGCTGGTCTTTCTGATTTTCAATTCCACTTGTGTTGCACTTTTTCTATTTGCATTAGACCTTATAAAGTATTGTTGAATGGAATAGAGTTGTAGTCTATTTCTAAACCAGTGTTTTGAGAATGTTCTACAGGAACTCTTCTTCCTTTTTTGGTGTGTCTTGAATCAGGAGAAGCCGAAACCCCCTATTGATCATGGGTTTCCCCATGATGGTCATACCTATGTGCTGCTCAAATGTTCTTCAAGCCTGGATTGGGAAATTAACAATCAGTGATCGGGACAAGCTGTAGACTTGGGGTATCTCCACAAAGTTTCTGGATATCACAAATGTGGAGATCTTTCGATACTTTTTATGTGTAGCTGCCTAGTTCTAGAAGCCATCCCTTCATGTATTCTGCTTTGAAAGAGTTGAATTGAATCTTACTTTGGAGGAGGTCCATCGAGTGTGCTATCTGCCGAAGTTTTTGGGGTCCACTATGTTTATGCGACGCGATGGATACTCCTCAGCCTTGAGTGAACTAACCGGCCTGTCAATCGGTGATTGTGGTCGTCAACTTATCTGTTCAAATGGACAATCTCCTACGCTACAACTGGCTTACTTTGACAAGGTGGCTAGAATGTGCACCTCCTTGGGCGATAAGCTATGGCTAAAAGGCTTTGTCATCTGCTTCTTAGGTGAGCTAGTTTTTTTCCATGGCCGAACAATCGTGAACGTTGAGGTCACCAAGATTGCTTTAGCAGTAGTAACCTGACAAATAGACTTGGTCCCAGTTATCCTGGCAGAGACTTATTGGGCTTTAGACCGGTCATTACGACGATGCTAACACTTTAACGACTGCGGAGCTTTTGTACAAGTGTGGTTGGCCGCTCATCAGGGAGTGGAGGTCTTACACCCACAACGGTCGGCCTTTGAATCCTATTGTCAAAGTGGTCATGCTCGCACACTCACCTCAATTCGCAAGGAGTATGAGCGGTTGGAGAGTTTGACAGAAGACAAGGTCATCTGGTGCATCATTCCTTCAGCCACTCATAACTTTGAGGCTTTCTTCAATACAGCCGATATACAGTTTATCATCCTGTCGGGGCTGACTGGTGGAGTTGAGTATTATCCAATTTGCATGATGCGGCAATTCAGCTGCCAACAAGATTTCTTTGTACAGGGGCTAATGCCAGCCCGGTTCTAGGAGTACGCTCCAAGCTCTTATGCTATGACTAAGGAGCTATCACACCTGCTTAATGGCTCCATACGATCAAAGGATCTCATAGTCATGGAAGGGATGGGTTGCATAGCAGATTATGAAGCCGAAGTTGAAGAAACCTGGCCGATTTGTAGCATTGCTCCAAGCCATACATTTTTTCCCAAAGCTAGAAGCTCAAAGAGATCTAGGGATGACGCAGACTCTTGATATTTGCATTATGCTACTGGTTCATTGCAAGCTGAAATATGTGTAATCACTTCATTGTATTCGATTGCTATAATAAAGTTCATTGGAACACTTTTGCCAGCTTGTTTGGTTGCTTATGGTTGATATGGAGTAGAAATCGCCACTGCGACAACATGTGCTTAATTGGTTCAAATTGCTGCCCTCTTCTGCCTATCGACTTGGCGCTGGCGATCACCTGGATAACAGTCGAGAATCTTGTTTTGTTGTCGAGGCCTAGACGAATGAAGCCGTCATAGACTTCTATACCAGGTAGGGCGGAATCCAATCTACTCTATTGGACTTGCTCTAGTCAAGCAAGTTTTATTTTTATCTTCTTCTAGACCTTGGATGAGGTCTAGGTGTTCCTGTCCCAAATTCGCTCTGAACGAATGAATCTCGATAACATCTACTCTGTTGGACTTGCTCTAGTCAAACAAGTCTTATTTTCATCTACTTCTGGGCCTCGTGCAAAGTCTAGAGCATATCCCATAGTAAACAATTCCCCCTTCAGCTGACAGGTCTGATATCCTGTAATGCCCTTTCCTCTGGCTGATATCCCAAATTATCCAGTTGGCATCCGTCAATTTGCCATTCTCTCGGTCGGTAAGTCTGAAACTTGCCATATTCTCTCAGTCAGTAAGTACGAAACTTGCCATATTCTCTCAGTCAGTAAGTACAAAACTTGCCATTTCTCAGTTGGTAGGTTCGAAACTTGCCATCTCTCGGTCGATAAGTCTGAAACTTACCATCTCTCGGTCGGTAAGTCCAAAACTTGCCATATTCTCTCAATCGGGGAGTCCGAAACTTGTCATCTCTCAGTCGGTAGGTCCGAAACTTGCCATCTCTCAGTTGGTAAGTCCAAAACTTGCCATCTCATCGATAGGTTTGAAACTTGTCATTTCTTAGTTGGTAAGTCTGAAACTTATCATCTCTCGGTCAATAAGTCTGAAACTTGCCATATTCTCTCGGTCGATGAGTTTGAAACTTGCCATCTCTCGGTCGGTAGGTCCAAAACTTGTCATCTCTCAGTCGGTAGGTCCAAAACTTGTCATTTCTCGGTCGGTAAGTCCAAAACTAGCCATATTCTCTTAGTCGATGAGTCCGAAACTTGCCATCTCTCAGTCGGTAGGTCTGAAACTTGCCATCTCCCTGTCGGTAAGCCCGAAACTTGCCATCTCCCAGTCGATAAGTCCAAAACTTGCCATCTCTCGGTCGATAAGTCCAAAACTTACCATCTCCCAATCGGTAAGTCTGAAACTTACCATCTCTTCAGTAAGTCCGAAACTTGCCATATTCTCTCTATTGGTAAGTCTGAAACTTGCCATATCTCGATCGGTAAGTCCAAAACTTGCCATATTCTCTCGGTCGGTAAGTCAGAAACTTGCCATCTCATAGTCAATAGGTCCGAAACTTGCCTTATTCTCTTTGTCGGTAAGTTCGAAACTTGTCATCTCTCGGTCGGTAGTTCCGAAACTTGCCATCTCTCGGTTGGTAGGTTTGAAACTTGCCATCTCTCTGTCGGTAGGTCCAAAACTTGCAAAATTCTCTCAGTCGGTGAGTCCGAAACTTGCCATCTCCTGGTCGGTAAGTCCGAAACTTGCCATTTCTCGGTCGATAAGTCCGAAACTTGCCATTTTTCGATCGGTAAGTCCATAACTTACCATTCTTTGGTTGGTGAGTTCGAAACTTGCCATATCCTTTCAGTCGTTAAGTTCAAAACTTGCCATATCCTCTGGTCGGTAAGTCTGCTACCTAACCATGCCCCTATTGACTTCTATTCCCAACGGATAGAGTCGATGGTGCCCCTTTCTTCGGTCTTGTTCCAAACAGGATATATATTTTTGCCCTTCCCTTAGGTTGATAACCTAAACTATCACCTCTTTTATAGATAGGTCTGTCATTTTATCCTTCTTGTTTTTTTTTCCTTCCCTGGGGTTGATAACCCAAACTATCCGATTCAAGAGTCCGATAATTTTGTGCCATTTGATTCTCAGTGTGTGCTTTGAAAGTAGTGGTCTTCTCATTCTGTTCTCTTTTCCTTGTAAGAGAGGGCGAGGTGTCTCTGTCAACCCTGAGCATCGGTTTCTGTTCCATTCGTCCTTTGACTTTACTCAAGGAGGGGCATATGTAGACACCTAATATGCTTGCAACTAGATCCAAAACCCTAAACCTAGCCTAAACCTTAATCCAAAACCCTAAACCTAGCCTAAACCCTAATCCAAAACCCTAACCACTTCCCACTCCATCATAACAACCTATAACAACCTATAGCCACCTAAGCAAACCCTAACGACTTCCCACTCCATCATAACAACCTATAACCACCTAAACCAACCCTAACCACTTCCCACTCCATCATAACAACCTATAACCACCTAAACAAACCCTAACCACTTCCCACTCCATCATAACAACCTATAACCAC
This sequence comes from Posidonia australis, assembly GCA_024699735.1. Classification (NCBI taxonomy): domain Eukaryota; kingdom Viridiplantae; phylum Streptophyta; class Magnoliopsida; order Alismatales; family Posidoniaceae; genus Posidonia; species Posidonia australis. The sequence goes on along the minus strand of JAMKQA010008517.1, from coordinate 4,267 downwards.
TTAAACAAACCCTAACCACTTCGCACTCCATCATAACAACCTATAACCACCTAAACAAACCCTAACTACTTCCCACTCCATCATAACAACCGATAACAAACTACCCATAACAACCCAAACAACCTACCATTGCAAGCCTATAAATACCCTCATTTGCAAGAGAAAAAAAATGGAAAAAGGCTTGAAAAAAAGAGAGAAGGCTTGAGAAGAGAGGAACCAAGAGGAGATCACTCAAACCAGAGCTATCAAACCTACTAGAGCAATCAGAGTAGCTTTAGATCACTGAGAAGGCTTGGAAGAGAAGTAGTTCAGAGCTCTGGTCACCTTCTCCGACGAGCTTCGGCAACTAAAAATAGCCTACACTTTCTGTCAGCTCAGGTATGCCCTGATTAAGCTCAGTTCTCTTCCTCTTTTGTTCCCTAGGTCCTCCTCAACCTCCTTGGAGTTATTCTAGTGGAGAATTGAGGGTTCCTTGGCCGGAATTCAAGTTTTATGGGTCACCGAACCCATTTTCCCGGTGAGTGAGGTGGGGGCACGAATTCACAGAGTGATTCCTGTCCTGGAGTGTGTAGACTAGCTCGGCTAGCTTCCCTCTTACTTTTCCTCCACTTTGGAAGCCACACAACTCCCTAATAGCCACTAGAAGCAGCTCACCTCCTGCAGCACTCGTCGTCACCGGAGAAGATGACCTCTAGTGAAGATCGACCGTGCATCTCATGTGGCGTAGCCCTCTCCTAAGCATCAGAGAATCTTCCTCTCTACTCCCTTTAGACTTTGGAAGCATCAGCGCCCCGCTCCGAGCCTCAATCGCGCTCCGCAGTCGACGTCACCAAAGACGACGGCGAGCTTGATCGAGAGGGGAGTATGCGGTGCCATTCTTGCCCCCAAGCAGTGGGGAACTTCCCTCTCCATGCTGTCGAGCCTCCAAAAGCCTTGGACCGTCGCTTTACTACCTCCAGTGGCTCTGTCTTCTCCGGGCTCATCAACAAAGTCGCGACAACGACGAGGGTGGTGGGACGAGGCATCCAGCCACTGGGCACTTGATCGGAGCTGATGGATTTCCTCCCTTCTCTTCCTTCTTGCTTCCCTCGCGTTTGGATGCAAGATCAGGTGTTGGGGAAGCCTTAGATGGCTTCCCAGACAGTCGTCGCCGGCGAGGTGCAGTCACCTGTGACTGTCGATTGTTTTTAAAAAAAACTTCTTTTAAAAAAAATTCTGTTCTTTTCTTTTTCTTGCATTTAGGTCCTTTATTTTTCATATCAATCCCTACATTCATTTATAAACCATTTTAATAATGTTTTGATTTGGTAAATTTGCAATGGGTCCTTGTGTTTTTCTTTTACTAATTCTTAAGCTTTAAATTTTGACATAAATCCTCTGATTTAGTTTTCTTTCACCTTAAGTCCACTAATTTGCACATAAAACCCTAAACTTCACTAAATTTGCATTGAAAATATGATTTTCTGGCACATTTGCAAATCAAACCCTAGAAATTCATGTTTTTACTCAAAAAGTGCATAGATTTGCATTTTAAGCCTTGAATTTCTCCAAAATTACACTGAATGCATGTTTTAATGGCACATTTGCAAATTAGACCCTGAAAATTCAAATTTTCATGCATAAGTCCACTAATTTGCACATTTAATCCTAATTTTTTTTAAAATTACACTGAACACATGTGTTGCTGGCATATTTACACATTAGACCCTAGGAATCCTAATTTTACAAAAAATGCACAGTTTTGCACATTTAACCCCTACCTTCCCTAAAATTACATAAAAAATGTATTTTCTTTAACATTTTTGCTAATTTAACCCTGGAAACCCCAGTCTTTACCTAGGAACATGTAATTTTTGCACAGAGGCCCTTGGAAGCTTACATATTTCACCCATGCTTTCATTTCTACGTTTTATTACCCTTTTTCATGCATATATTCTCATGCTTATTTTCTTGCATCATGCACACATTTCAAACTTAGTTTCCGCGTTATTTTCTAGATTTCTTTTGATTTTCATGATTTTGATTTAATTTGGACTTTCATCACCCAAGGGCGTACATTGGCAGGTTTGATAATGCCGACATTGACCTGAATGAGGATTTTTTTTTCTCTCATTTAATTTTCTTGGATTTCATAAGTTTCCGTTGTTTTACGTGACGCTTTCTGAATATTTCTGATTTTTAAGATTTTCCTCATTGCCCAATGACACACAGTAAAGTGGCATTTTCAATGCTTACATTGTCCCTCGGATTATTTTCCTTATCATTTCTCTTTTATTCATTTCTTCTCTTCGATTTGTCATATTTTCACATTCATCTTAGGCATGTGCATTAAGAGTAGACAAGCATACTCACACTAAATTATTAGCAAGCAGGAAACCTAAAAAAGACCGAATTCTTCGGGCGTATGGGGGTGCCTAACACTTTCTCATGCGTAACAAGAATCCTTGCCCTTTCTCTAGCCCACAATGGCTAAGTGTTGCATCCATTAGGCATGGAGCATACTCGCATTCATTTGCATCATTTTCTTTCATTCATATGCATCATGGTTTTCCTCGTTTTTCCATTAAAAAATTAGGTGATGACTCCTTTTCCTTATCCTTTTCTTATCTTCCTTTGGTGTTTTCAAGTCTAGTCTCCTTCTTCGGATTCACCATCTTCACCGTGACCATATCGGAACTCCTCATGTGTTTCCACACACCGTGGTGTTGTATATGGTTCCACTGGCATGGTCACATCATGAATCTAGGTAAATTTACATTCCTAGAATTTATTGTGATTTTATGAGTATTTATGGGTGTTAATGGTGGTAGTTGAGTTTTTGGTCGTTTTGACCCTCCTACCTTTGTGAATTTATATCTTGATGCATGGTGAATGGATTTTGGTTTTGTTTGTTGGGTTTTGGAGTAGATTCGAGGGTCTACATCTTTTGTTTATGTGAGATTTTTAGTGTTTGTTTTGGGGGTCCGATCAGAGGTCCCACTTTGGGCGATTTCGGACATTGAGTTTTTGGGCTGTTTTCTGGGATCACAAAATTCGACATACCGAAGTGGAAAAAGCATACCGAATCAGTGAATTTCGATATACCAAATCTGTTCAGCATTTCGATTTTCTATCATTTTTGGTCCTCTAGTCAATTTCGTCAACTGAATCCTTTTGGTTGACCGATCTAATAAATTTCGGCATACTGAAGATGGAACAGCATACCAAATTAGTGGAATTCGGCATACCAAACCTGTTTTTTAGCATGTTGACTCTAGGCCTAGAGGTTTCTATAGAATCTAATTTTTTGATGGTTTTCCGGATTGGTTTGTATTGTCCCTATAAGATGGGATTGTGGGCCATCAGTGGTGGTCCCTTGGGACACCTGATGTGTCATGTTGCCGAGGTTTTAGAAGAGTTTTCAAAGATGTATATAAAATGGTTTTGAAAATGATTTCAAAAGAGATATCTTGGCAAATTTGGAAAATGATTTTCCTAGTTTTCTGTGTGCGGGCCAAGACAGTGTGGGACTGTGTCATCGAGACCTGGGAATGTGACGGCATTCTCGGGTGGTTGAGCACGTCTCCCTAGTCGAAGTCGGGGGGCCGAGACACTTGAGGCTGAGGGATGTTTGGTCCTGGAGGTATAAGACTCCTTGACTGTTATCTTAAAGCTAGGGTTGTGGTCCACGGGTTGAGGTACCTTGTAGCATGACGGGGAGGTATGATACTCTTGCTGTTGTTGTGAGCACTGAGGCTCAGGTGTTGTCGGGTGTGCAGGTATGACACTTCCTCCTGAGCACCATGTGTAGAGGACGCCGTGAGGAGGCGTACCCTGTGGAGTCCAATGCGGGTGGGACACATGCCTTATAGCTGGTAGCGTCCTGAGAGACAGGACAGCCTTCCCAGAGAGGGGTTGGCTTTGTGAGGGTTCTCTCGGTGGGAGAATCGCAGGATAGTGGTTTGCTCCTACATAGGGTGGCACACTGTGTGTGGTTTTGACCATTGAGGGTTGTACTTGTGGTTTTGGACTAGTAGAGTCCCGTTTGTGGTTTTTGTTAGAAATATTACATTAATTTTGATGATTATTCACTTGTGCATATTTTCATAAATATTATAACTTGAAAAAGATTTAAAGTGTCTTATCATGAAATCAAAAACGGCAAACCGGCATCAAGAGCGGCAGACCGGTTCAGCACAAATTAGAATATTAATCAGAACTCCGCAAAAATTCAAGCTGAACTGAAAACAGCATACCGTGGATAGAACGGCATTCCGTTTCAAGGAAA
>JAMKQA010008516.1:0-12868 GCA_024699735.1 Posidonia australis | reverse complement strand
TCCTCGTGTGCTTCCACGCACCGTAAGGAGAGCCGTGTAGGGTTCCACCGGCATGGTCACAGTAGTCTCGCCTCTTGGGCCCATAGTGCCGAGGTGGATGGACTACATTGTAGCTCCTTTGCCTCTGTTGTTGCCCTTATTGGGCGTACACTTGGTAGTCTGGAGGCTATTACTGTTGATATTGTTGTTGGGGTCGCTGCTGTTGGAATGGTGGCTAATACTGCATGTACTACCCTTGATGCTGGGCTAGCTGTCCTTGGTATAGTTGATGCTGATGCTGATGCTGTGCTATGACAAGAGCTGTGTTGTCTGTGGTGCCTTCATATGTGTAGCCTGAGGCGTTTTTCTTGCCCTTTTCTTCATTCACCAGGAAGTGTAAGTCCTTTCAATTGTGGAAGACTCTTATGGGTCTATCGTATAACTTGGAGTATGTGTTGAAGTCACCCAGTAGTAGGCCTACCCTTAGTGTTCCAGTAGTGTTCCGGACGATGACTTTGACTACTTGGTCTTTAGGGATACGGCATTCTGATTGGGCTGCCATGTCCCTCCATCGTTTGGCATATGTGGTGAAGTCTTTGTATGGCCTCATCTTCTCTTCTAGGAGGTCTGCAATTGTAGGCCTGTACTGGATGCGGTGGACATACTACTGTAGGAACTCGTCCAACACAATCTTGAAGTCACTAAGGTCATAGGCGATGAGCGTGTTGAACCACCTCAATGTTTCTCCTTCCATGCTTTTGAAAAAGAGATAAACTGTGAGCCCATTATCATGTTGGTAAGGTATGGCGTCCATTGTGAATATGGTGAGATGACTCCGTGGATCACCTGTCCCATCGTACTTAGGTGTCTTGGGCAGCTTAAATCCAAGTAGTAAGATGAATGGAGGGAACCTTGACGTGTCAAAGTCGATCGGTGCCCTTGATGTGACCCTTTCTTCAACCAGTGTGTTTGAGATTATCTTCTTGATATTTGCCCTTGGAGTAACTGACTGCCTTTAGCCTTGGTACCCTTGTTGGAATTGCAGTTTAGGAGGAAAGGAGGGTTGAGCTAGTGTATAAGACGGGGTATTATAAGGTGGGGTTGCTGCTAGATGATGATGGGAGTGATAGCTTGGTGGGGTCCACATAGCTTGTTGGCTAGAAGAAGGATAAGCTGATGCAGTATGCTGAGTGAGAGATTGTGTTATTGGGTCGTCGATAGGGAGATTGACAGTTGGGATTAGTGGTACTGTATATGTATTTCCCATGGAAGGTGTGGCTAATGGCCCTTGGTGATATAGGAATGAAAGTTCAGGGTTATTTGGAGCTTGTGGGCTTAAGAGGCTATAATGGGCATGGACTGATGGGCTTGGTTGGAGGTTCTTATAAGAAATTGATGTGAATTGGTAGATGGTGGAACACTCCATGGTTGTGAATAGCTCACCTCTCCCCCTCGTCCTCTCTCAATGGACTGGGCTCCATGTGGGGTTGACGTGTTGAATTGGAACCCAGATTTGTCCATGGAGCTACTTGATTGATCCATAGAGATCGGAGTGCCTGACATGTCAGAGTAGTTGGAATAGTCAGCTTTCGATGACATGGCCTTCTCTTGTTGCTCCTCTTCTCAAGGAGAGATTACAGACTCTAGGTTACACTATTTTTAACCTATTACATGCTTTCTAAGAAAAGGAAAATTACAACTTTAATCCAAATGAACTACAAAAATGGTTTACAACTAGAAAATATAGACCCAAGATTGTTGTAGAAGTTCCCTGTAACTTATAGATGCATTCATAGCCAAACCACCCTGCAGTTAAGGCAAACAAGCGTGTGCCTACATGACATCGTTGATGCTTGTGGTGTCTGGACTCGTCGCTGCTAAGATAGTTGATGGACAGTGGTGCCAGTTAGGCAGACAGCTCAATGGCCTATCTGTTCCAGCAGCCAAATTCTATCCTAGACAGAATCCTCAAACAAGTTTATCTATGCAAACAAGTTTTAGATCAGAATGCTGATTTTACTTGTTAAAATTGGTTAATTAGTGGATTAATTAACTGGAGATCTCATGACTTTTTGGATTCCTATAGCAAGTGGTTCGGCTTTTCTTCTTCAGGGTTCTAGGTTACACTCAATGGGTTTGCTCCTTCTTCAGGTACCACCCTCAGATCTTTAGGAGATTCACAAAGATGGCCTAGGCTATGGGTTTGTCTCTCTATAGAGTGGTCTACAACCCAGGATTTTGTCCTTAGGGTCGTTTCCTAACAAACAACAAAAGTAGTAAATAAACAAGAAACAATAAAGTATGAAGTATCTACCAAGGTTTATTATTGACTTAGGGAGAAAGCAGGAGTCAATAATAACACCTTAGGACACCTTAAGTTATCAATCTAGCACTAGCAACCAAATAGGGCATGGGAGAGCGACTTGCGCTGGCCCGATTCACCTAATTTGACTGTTTTTAATTAGAAAGAAGTTTTACTTAAGGAACTTCTAACTTTATTGTAAAACAAATAGTTTCCACCATATTAGTGGATGAAATACAAACTTAAAAGCCGTTAAAAATCAAAAAAAGACAATGGATTGAAAATTAGTTGATTTTATTTACTGAGACCGCTATTCCAAGCTGGAAAAAGACAACACAAATAGTAAAAAAAACGAAGGCTTACAGGAAAACAAACTGTAGTTTTAGTCACGTATACGAGCGATGCCTATCAATGTTGCCCTCTTGAGGAGCGACGAGTGACAGTGCCATAGAGAGAAGTGGCTAAAACTACAGGGAATCTATTTGCTAAGAAAAACTGGATGAGAGGCTTGGTCATTGTGAAAACCTAAAGGCACGATTTCCTGACTTAAAATTGCACCTAATGTCAAGAAAAAAATGAAAATAAAGTAAAAGAAAGGAAGAGATGACTTACAATGCATAGAGGGTTGTCTTAAACCAGTCCCAACATGATCACCAATTTTCTGTGGGCATGGATTTTTGGGGTGTGATGTTGTAGAGTTGTTGTGGTGTCTACTCATTTTGATAACTCTTTGTGATCGGCACTTGCCGATTCACTTTCGTTGGTTGACAAGGTACCGTGAGGGAGGGTGGAAATTGTGATGACGTGGATTTTTGATTCACTTGGTCAGTAAATAGGATGCTACCTAGCGGCATCCTCGTGCTTTTGTGATAATCCTTGCCTTCAAAACAAACAAGTAAAACAAAGAAATCTAGATTAGTCTATGTGCAGTAAAAAATAATAGAAATAAGCAATGAATAACATGAAGTAATGAAGTAAAATACTAATCGGGGGTTGTCCCCTCATGCATACCCACCATGCTTCCAAGCTCACTCATCACCCATTCTAGTCATTGGCTACCTCTGCTTGCCCATCGTTAGAAACACTGGTACCACTGAACCGAGAAGGGCCTAGTGACCTTTGAACAGGTACCCGCATCATCCATTGACCACTTTTCATTGCTCAGAAACCTTGTGTGCATTGGTTTCTTGTTTATTCCTTCATACATTTCATCCTTGCATTTGTATCCCGTCGGTAGAGAAGCCACCGACCCATGTGAGGATGACAGCCTTTAAGCATGAGGTCAGGCTCCTCCAAGGGCATTTCAACTCCCCCTTCTCATCCATCTTTGCCTTCCAACTCCTCCACGTAGTCCTCAGCCATCCACCATGGCTGGACAGGGGAGGATGACACCAACAGAACCCAATTGGATGGGGAGAATAGCCCATGCATGATCATGCATGTAACTAGCTTCCTGAGCTTTCCCTGGACTCCCCTTGATGTCCCCTTGGCACCACAAAGGACCGATGAGCCTCACCGACCTCACTCATGGTCGGTGATGGTCGTCCAGCTCGGTGAGCATGATTGATGGTGGAGGGAATGGCTCAAGCTCTTTTAATCTGTTCCAATCATGTTTTCTGCTTAGTATTTGATCCTCCTTGCTTTATTGTTGTTCACCTTGCTTCCATGTATGCTATTGTGACTTGGGGAAGGTAATGAGGGTTGGTCGTCTGCTGCAATTTTGGGGTCTCGGGTCGATACCGCGAGCTCTATGCGTGGGTTACCCAGTCCAGAACATGGGTCGACATAGCCTCCACTTGTTTGTCTATCCTTTATTTTGTTTTCGTGATATAGCTTACTCTCATGAGATTTTTTTTTCTTACTCTTTAAAGCCATGCACTTGTTTTCTCATTTGGAGTTTTGCTCAGCTTCCTTGGACAATGAGAAGTCATATGATTGGATCTATTTCTGGACCTGTGACTGGCCTATGCGAGTCCCCTACATGGATTGTCAAGGGATTTCATTTGCTTATTCTTGTTTGTCTTGTTCGATGCTAGATATGCCCTTTGTGATGTGATTGTTTTATTTACATAGATGCTATGCCACTACACATACACATGCCATGATATCATGCCTTTTGATTTGATGCTTGTTTCCTTTCACAAAGCATGATCACAACACCAGCACATGCCATGCACATGTCTTTTGATTGATGTGTGATGTATGCATGCCATGTTGTTTGATTTTCTTCTCCTTCCTATCATTAATCTAGGACAATTAGTGACTTGTTTTTCTCCCCCTCTTGTTAAAATAAAAGCCTACAAGAAGAACTAATAATTCAAGCAAAACTAGGGATAAAGTGTTCATCCCCCCAGCTTAATAAAATTCCATTAAAAAACATCAAATCATGTTTTGCATGCTTGAAGCATATAGGATCATGTATCCTCTCCCCTTTGAGTCCACCTACAGTTGTGATGGATAGTCCTAGTCTGTCGTTCTATTGCTATTAGCATAGAACAACATGCTGGTCTATCCCCCTTGTTTGGAGTGGTGTTGGTGTTAGTAGAGGGTACAACCCGTGCTTTAGTAGGGTCAAGGCTCCTAACACAACACCATTCCATAACTTTGGCATGGGATGGGACCTTACCTTCTGACCTTTAGTCAAAGACCCAAGAACCTTTTGAGTGAAATCCGGAGTAGACAACCTTTTTAGGATACACTTAGTTGTTTGTAAGCGAGAGCATATTAGAAGCATTCATGTGCATGTATGCCATTCATGCCACCATAATAAACTCTACATTCTCTCTGCTTTGTCCTTTTTATACTAAACTTTTTCCTTTGTTTAACAGGTCAATGTGTGAGTTCCCTAGTTGAAGCTCAAGTTCCCTTTCGCTGACTCCTCTTTTGTTGGCTTAGTTTCTTAGCCATCTTTTTGAGCAATTTGTCGCCTTCGACGATTGCTCATAGTAGAGTTCACCCGCCTCTTTACTGTTGTAGCCCCATTCATACCCACTCTCACTCATCCATGGCCCAATGCTTCAACAAGCCTCTTCTCACTACTGTCTTTGAGAGACACCGACTTCGATCCCTCTCGCCCTTGTGGCATTTGTTGTGCCAGTTGCTTCGCCCACATACTAGTTCTAGGTATCTGGGGTCACTCTGCCTATTTTTTATAGACCCTAGCAGACCTTCATCGGTTTGGGACCTATCATCGAGTCTGTCACGTTGACCACCCCTCTGGCCCCAGAGTCGTTTGTCTTTGTCCCACCATTGAGCTCTGTTATTGCTACCACCCATCCTTCTACGACAGTTTCTTTGGTAGGATCTGCTGTGCCTAGACAATCCAACTTCTAGCCCCTTGTCACATCCATCCTGCTTTCACTCTCGTCCCTCGATAGTGTTGTTGATGGGTCATCCTTTGACTTGGAACTGCATCTCATGGCTCTAGCGCAGAAGTTGTAGGGCATGGCCCGTGCTCTGAACTTGGCTCTGTTGCTGTCTGCCTTTGCCTCCCTTAATGTCCCTCTACAGCCCTTGATGGCTTGCTAGATCACCCCCACTACACCTTTGCCCTGCCCATTGCCCTAGCTTCTGGCTACCCTAGAGAGGGGGGTGTTGACCCTGCCTCTCAAACCAACACCACCCATAGCACAGCATTTCACTCCACCACCTAGTGGTCAGCCCTTGAGTCTGACTAGAGCTTAGCATTATCCCAATCCGCTGCCTAGATCTATGCCAGCACAGTAGCTGCTACTCCCTTATTCTGCGCCACATCATACACTACATACTCCAACCCCTTCACCATTGCATCAGATACCAATCCTAGCATTCCTATCACAGCACAACACACCCACAGCATGGGTATGCTTGCTATCGTGCTACGACACCAGGTGGCATGGTAGTCGATTTAGAGGAGCACCTAGGTGTGACCCATATGGCATACGTAGTAGCCGCCCCAGCTGCACCAGTCCCTCTAGTAGTGACCTTGGACATGGTCCTGAAAAGGATGACCGATCTGGAAAAAGCACTTCGTCAAGTGCAGGATGGTGATTGCCAGTCCTACCAGTTCTGGGACCTCTGCTACTTTCCGAGGCAACCCTCTTGCCAAATTTCCAAGTCCCAAACTTTGAAAAATATAATGGTAAAGGTTGCCCAATCTCGCAGTTGAGAGCATATTACAGAGACTTGCACAGCTTTAGGCTAATGAAAGGCTCCTGATCTATCTTTTCCAAAAGAGTCTGATCGGACCTACCCTAAAGTGGTTCACTTCCTTGGACATGGCATCGGTCAAGATGTGGAAGGACCTCAACTAGGCATTCTTGGAGTAGTATTCTTTCAACCTTGACCTTGTCCCCATGTGTGAGGACTTGGCCGCCACCAAGTAGAAGCCCCACGAACCATTTGGAGAGTATGTTGGGTGCTAGTGTGCTCTTGCTTCACAAGTCTATGATAGAACCTTTGACGAGGAGTCTATCGAGATGGTCATCTGTGGAGCACAGCCAGCCACTAGGGCTCTACCGAGCATTTAGCCTGATCAAGGTAGCGCTTGCAAGGAAAGATCATTGTGTAGCAGTAGCTTTCCTACACTTACAACATTTGTTAAGTAGGCTACCACCCCCAGCCATAGTGTTAGCACCAGCAATAGCAGCAACAACAACAACAACGACACGAGAAACAACTTTAACAAGAGGAGGGATGCCCCCATGACCGTCGTTGCATCTGTAGGTCCCTTACTGTGCCTACAAATGTAGTAAGCCCGTCAGCCTAGCAGCAGCTAGTTTACACACCCACTCACAAGACACCACACTCCTCACATCACCACTAGCGCTGAGGTAGTGTACCCTATTATGTCAGCAAGGCAAGGATTGCATCATGGTCCGGGACATCCACAACGCCTAGAGCGAGAGTATACCCCTTTGGTCTAGCCCCTTAGTGTTGTCCTACCCAAGGTGTAGTCACTCCTGAGGTTTCTGGAGATCTACGCACTGCCAAACCCACTTCGAGGGTGGTACAAAGTAGATCTTTTTTGCAATTTCCATAGAGTTGCAGGGCATTCTACGGTCAATTGCATCACTCTGTGGAACACCATTCAGGATCTCATTGACTGTAAGGTCATCATCATCAACACCCCAGCACCAGCACAAGCACCATCTCAGCCTAGCATTGTTAGCCAACCATTGCCTGCGCATGCAAATCTATGGGCACTTGGGACCTCAGGGATTCAGTCCCTCTTTTTTGTCAGGTCCGACACACTACTGTCAGATCCCTCTGATCTTATCCAAGATTTGTCTACTCCATTTCCCTACACCTTGCATTGCTCTCTTCATAAGGGTTTGAGATCCTCAGTATATATGATCCAGCTCGTTGCCATGCCGAAGTGTGTGGCCGTCATTCCCACTGTGCAGCCTACAACCACCAACCCAATTTGCCTATTAGCCAAACCATCTTCGGAGCTTCCCCATCCATAACCCTCAACAGCTACCACCATAGCAAGCCTACCAGTCACCCAGTTGGTGTTGGCTGCCGGAGCACCTATGGTCATTAGCATGACCTAGGACACCTACTATATTCCCTATGACTACGCCGTAGAGATGTGTACGGAGGTCACACGATAGGGCCAGGTGTACAAGGCTCTAGCTATGGCTCCCATGAAATCAACCCCTCCACTACCACTACCAGAAAACCCTATTCCTTCTCTTGTAATCGAAGAAGCTCAACCCAAACCCATCACCACAACAACCACTAGCAAGCCTATGGCCGACATCACTGCATAACTAAAGAAGGTCAAAGCGAACATTTCTATTTGGGACCTCATCCACACTTTAGTTGAGTATTGAGAGGCATTTTTCTATGTTCCAGGCAGCCCATGTTTCCCTGTCAATTGGCCTAGCGACTTTGGAATCCATGGTGGGAATGATCGCCACACCGTAGGTCATTTCTTTCTCTATAGAGAAATTTCCACCAACGAGGACCAACCGCAACCAACCATTGATTGTGATTCCATAATATTTGAACTTTTGCATCACCCTCACCTTGGTTGACAATGGTGTAGGCCTAAATGTCTACCCCTTGTGCACAGCAAGTAAGCTCGGATTCAAAGCTGAGGATGTCACACTAGCGGTCAAGGGAATGACATCGTTCGATAACACGCATCACGATGCACTAGATCACTTGGTTATCCCCCTCATCATTGATTTGGTTGGTTTCAACGTAGAAATCTACAATGTGAATCTCGAGCCCTCCATCGATCATCTACTTGGGCACCCTTGGCTGCACAAGCATCAAGTCATCCCTTCGACCATCTATCGCATGATCAAATTCAACTAGGATGATACAGTAGGCACGGTATTGATGCCAGTTCCTTGTGCAGTCCCTTTAATATTTGCATCAGTCGCCACCATAGCTACAGCATTAGTATAGACCCCAGTAGCGCAGTTTGTCAATCAATCCACTCATGGATTAGTCAATCAGCTCCACCACGCCAACCACATAGCCCGCTTCACTACAGAGTCCTGTAGTAGCAACGGCAGCATCTCCACTTTCTGCATTACCCAGTCTACCATAGACATCACCCCCTGCAGTATCTCCCATCAATCCAACACTAACGCCAGCAAAAGGCGTAACCAGCAGTCCAATTATCCAGTAATCTGCTCAGCAGCTAGGTGCAGTAATGTCATCAGTGCACCTCCCAAAGAATGCAGTAGTACTTCCAGCATCATTGCCTGTCCCGATTCAGCTCGCTGACAGAAGTGCGTACTAGATGTAGATACCGATAGCTACAGAGGTCGCGAACCTACACAAGCCTACTACGTTGACCTTGCCTCCGACGAGGAAGAGGGAGCAGCCATGGAGGCCTAGGTAGACACAATGCTTCAGGACTTGGAAATTCTTTTTCAAGAGCAACTAGTCATATTGGCAGAAGATGCGGCAAAGCAGGACAAGATTAGAATGGGAAAGGCAGCCATCACAGAGAAAAGCACAATATCCTCATCTTAGGAGCCTTAGAGCAAGTTAGTAATTATGGTCCTTGAGGAGAGAGAATCAGTCTTCACTAGACTAGGGATGTTAATCTCTCAACAACCGGGAGGTAGGTCTAGGTGATATTTACAACCCAGGCCTCACCATAAGCAAGGTGAGGGTCAAAAAAAAAAGTTTGATTTAGGCTTGACAGAGAGCCAAGGTGGGGATGGTCATAACAATCAGTACAACGACACATGCCCAATACGCATCCCATCAAACGACCACAGAAAACTCAGAAAACCAAATAGATTGTAATAAAGACTTGACAACAGAAATGGAGTAGCCTAGTTTGGCAACAAACTCAGGAAGAGCTAGTGTAGAAGCTACTCGTTGCAACTACAAAAATACATGGGTCAGCATGACCCTCCTCAAGCATATGCAAGGCCAAGAGTCAGAGCAAATCTTCTCCTTTGATATCACATATCCCACATTTGAGAAGGAAATCCTATCAGAGCTCGTAGCCTACGAGGAGGTGGATGACTCAGGTGTAGAGGAAAGCGATAAAGCGCCTCTAGAATTTTAGCCCTATGATAATGATCTGAAGGGCCCTAATCTCCATGTTGAGGAAGAGATGGAGTTAGTGAATATTGGCATAGTAGATGACGCCAAGGAAGTGCGCATTAGTGCCCAGTTGACACCGCAGACAAAGGCAAAGTTCATCGATTTCCTCAAAGAATTCATAGGCATCTTCGCCTGGTGTTATGACGACATGGTCGGCCTAGATGTCGAGGTAGTCATGCACACATTGCCGCTCAAGCCCATTGTTAAGCCAGTTAAGCAAAAGCTTAGAAGGTGGTGACCCTAGTGGCTACTTAAGCTCAAGGAGGAGATCATGAATCAGCATAGAGTTGATTTTCTCAAGGTCTTCATCTATCCAGAATGGCTTGCCAATGTCGTGCCAGTACTAAAGAAAGAGGGCGAGTCCACATGTGCATAGATTACAGATATCTTAACAAGGCAAGCCTGAAAGACGACTTTTTGCTTCCTTACATCGACGTCCTAGTGGATAACACCGTAGTTCATCTTACAGATATCTTTCATCGATGGCTTCTCAGGTTACAACTAGATCAGAATGGCAAAAGAGGATATGGAGAAAACATCCTTCATCACCCCCTATGGAGTCTTTTGCTATAAGGTGATGCTATTCGGGTTGAAGAACGCTGGCGCCACATACTAATGGGGAATGACAACCCTATTTCATGACCTCATGCACCAAGAAGTCTAGGTGTACGTGGATGACATGATTCCATAATCGAGAGAGCCCGAAGACCACTTAACTTGCATGAGGAAGTTGTTCAACCATCTGTGAAAGTACAACTCTGGTTCAACCCCAATAAATACATATTCAAGGTGTCGTTAGGGAAGCTTCTTGGGTACATTATTAGCCAAAAGGGAATCGAGGTGGATCCCAACATAGAAAAAGCAATAATTGACATGCTAACCCCCGCAACAGGGAAAAAAAGTCCAAGGGCTACTGAGGCGTCTGCAATACATTAGCAAGTTATTGCCTAGCTTACACCAATTTGTGAACCAATCTTTAAGCTTTTGAGGATGAATGCCCTGATCGACTGAAGTGAGGAGTGCGAATCGGCTTTCGAGTCACCTGTTTCAAAAGCCGACATTGGTAGGTAGGTGTGTGAAGTGGCAAGTGCAATTATCATAGTATGACATCAACTTTGTCATGCAGAAATCCATGAAACAATAGGCAGTAACTGACCACTTGAATGAATTACCCTTGTTTGATTTTCAACCCCCGCAAACTCAGTTTCTAGATGAAGATATACTGTTCACCATGGATGACACAGAATCAAAAGAACTCAAAAATGGGAAATGATGGCATCTCTACTTTAATGGAGTAGTCAACAAAAATGGGATGGGCATCGACGTAGTGCTAGTGACACCACAGGGCCAGATGACCCCCTATGCTAGTAAGCTAAGCTTCAGGTGCACCAATAACGAGGCTGACTATGAGGCATGCATCCTCGAACTTCAAGTCGCATGGTGTGTTCAAGCTCCAAGTCCGCAGTGACGCCCTCCTCGTCATCTTGCAAGTCAATAGCCTTTGGAAGACTGAAGACTCCAAGCTAATGCCATACCATGGTTATCTATTGATGCTCATGGTAGTGTTCCAAAAGATTTGTTTTTCCTTCATGAGCAGGGCTAAGAATGGCTATGTAGATGCATTAGCAACATTAGCATCCTGGCTCTCGATGTCGGAGGATCACATAGTGGAAATCCTCATGACCTGGGCAGACCAACTGGCACACTACATGAACATAAAGGAGGCAGATGCAATAGAAGAACACCTCCCATGGTACCAAGACATCAAGGTCTTCCTTGGGACAAGAAGCCTACCTATAGGTACATTAGCTGTAGATCAGAAAACTATGGCACACATTGCATCGAAATATGTCCTCGGAGCCAGACACCTATACCACAAATTATCAATGATAAGTTTCGCACTTATCGAGCAAAAGGAATAATGATAAGTTTCGCACTTACCGAGCAAAAGGAAACAATGATAAGTTTCACACTTATCGGGCAAAAGGAACAATGATAAGTTTCGCACTTATCGAGCAAAAGGAACAATGATACGTTTCGCACTAATCGAGCAAAAGGAATAATGATAAGTTTCGCACTTATCGGGCAAGATGGAAACATTGATAAGTTTCACACTTTTCGGGCAAGAGGGAAAAAATGATAAGTTTCGCACTTATCGAGCAAAAGGAACAATGATATGTTTCGCACTTATCGTGCAAAAGGAACAATGATAAGTTTTGCACTTATCGAGCAAACGGAACAACAATAAGTTTCGCACTAATCGAGCAAAAGGAACAACGATAAGTTTCGCACTTATCGAGCAAAAGGAAACAATGATAAGTTTCGCACTTATCGGGTAAAAGGAACAATGATAAGTTTCGCACAAATCGAGCAAAAGGAACAATGATAAGTTTCGCACTTATCGAGTAGAAAGAAAAATGATAAGTTTCGCACTTATCGGACAAAAGGAACAATGATTAGTTTCGCACTTATCGAGCAAAAGGTACAATGATAAGTTTCACACTTATCGAGCAAGAAGGAAACAATAATAAGTTTCGCAAATATTGGGCAATAGGGAAAAAATGATAAGTTTCACACTTATCGAGCAATAGGGAACAATGATAAGTTTCGCACTTATCGAGCAAGAGGGAAACAATGATAAGTTTCGCACTTATCGGGCAGAAGTAACAATGATAATTTTCGCACTTGTCGAGCAAGAAGAAACAATGATAAGTTTCGCACTTATCGAGCAAATGGAAAAATGATAAGTTTCGCACTTATCAAGCGGAAGGAAACAATGTTAGGTTTCGCATTTATCGAGCAAGAGGAAACAATGATAAGTTTCGCACTTATCGAGCAAAAGGAACAACGATAAGTTTCGCACTTATCGAGCAGAAGGAAACCATGATAAGTTTCACACTTATCGATCAAAAGGAACAATGATAAGTTTCGCACATATCGAGCAGATGGAACAATGATAAGTTTCGCACTTATCGAGCAAGACGGAAACAATGATAAGTTTCGCACTTATCGAACAGAAGGAACAAT